>JAECUM010002210.1:0-112531 GCA_016617855.1 Megalonaias nervosa
AAATTTTGACTGCATTGCGTTTTATAGTTAATTATGCATTATCAACATTTACTACATATTGATATTCGAAACTACTAGCAATGTGTACATTATGATAAATTCTTATTGTACGTCTCGTATCTCCGTCCATAGTTGGTGTTAATAATATTCAGTCTCATTCAATTCTTTCAGTTTAAAATCTTAATCATCTGCAGTCATATTTCGGTAGCAATGAAAAATAGTAAGTCACAGATGGATGAAAATTTAATTTTACCTCGACTGATGTTTGGAAGACAAAAAGTCATCCGTCCTTGAAAAGTAGCCGAAACTAAAGAATACAAACAGAAACGAACATACCAATATTAAATGGAACATTCAAGGACCTAACTGGTTAAAGCTTGACCTAAATGAATAGGAAAACATGGATGATAAACGAGTTAAACGGACTTGTGAAATCTGTGTCTATGCCAAAGCTGCAAAAAATGCTTTGTAGAGTGCCGAGCTCGCATTCTCAGTGGTAGATGTGCTATACACAGGCTCCGTCATCCTGACATTAAGAAAATCATCAGAATCCTTCTTCTCTACATAATTTTACCGTGTTTTCTATTTGCCCTCTGCCGTATCTTGAGGTACTGTCAAAGATAGTTTATCAACGTTTGCAAAACCGTTCTTTATTACAGAGGCGTTGATGGTATGGTTTAACTCCGGTTTAAATGAGTCACTGGATTATTGTAAATTTTTGTATCCAACCATGTAACCCCGTTTTAGTCACCACGTCACTCAGCAACAAAAATGTATCTTCACCACAAACAACATAGACCAACTTCACTTTTGAATTTATTTATGTACAGTTAGAATTTTACCATAACGTTTTCATCTGTGTCCTAACCTTGAAAGCTGAAATCAACAGGTCCATCAGCTTTTAACACAGTTATATACTGTCGAACACACTGTGTAATCTATATTGTTTTTTGCATGTGAGTGTCTAAAATTAAATAGAACCATATTGTTTGATTTAACTTTGAAATGCCTTTATCGGTTGTCATTTTTGTAGAAAGACACGAATCGAACTTATTGGTCTTTTGTTGACAGAGTTAATAAGGTACACCAGAAGTACACCACACTTGTCTGCCATATAATTAATTTCATAAACTGTCAATTTTCTCCAGTAATCAACAGTGGTTCTTTTTACTTTTGTCACAGCGGCAGATGTCACCTCACCTAAACATTGTGTACTCTCCCGGCCTATAATCTATCAATAATTTGATTTTTTCTTGACGTAGCTTGAATCACGCTGAATTAAATGTTTTAATTGTTACTGATCAAACTAAACTTATTGATATCAATTCTACTGTTTCTCGATTTTAATTCGTGGTCATCAAGTAGAGGTTTCTTTCATTCGGACAATACTATTCAGGTCTGGAAATAAGGTGAAACTTTTTTGTGTTGATGTAAAAACTTAAGTCTGTTTTTGTCCATCAAATGCCTGGTGGAGATCCAACATCCAGATGCTGCGATCCACACTGCCCATTTTATCTGATTTTTAGTCTTATCTAACAGAGTTTAAAACTGTTTATCGTTTGTGTTTGAAAATTTGAGTTTCAATATGTTCATTCATTATTTCGTTAAATATTTTGCAAGATCAAGCTACAGGGTAAGTGGCATGACCCGCAGAAAAAGGGAAGGTTGCTTCAGTGGTTTTAATTTGTCTTTTGTTTCTATGGAAAAATATAATCTCTATTATTTAACATGACGTAATTGGCGTGGAATTGATTTTTATTGAGCAACTATACCGAGCCTCTATTTACTGTTCGTCCACATTTACGTTTAATTCTTTGTTAGTTTTTCTTTGCAATGTGCATTTCCTCGACTGTAATGGCACCTTAATCATGCTTAATGATATTGAATAAAGACAACAAGAAAAATGTCGAAAAGAATATTTATTTTAATACTTTAGAAAGAACAGATACCGCATTATTTGATTTTCAATTCATAATAATGTATTTAGTATTATTTTGTCTTTTTGCCCTAATCTGTAAGTTCTGTAGTAATCTTTGCTAAGTAGACTGAAACTTTAAACGTTAGTTCTTCAAATTTGAAACAATACTGGAAGATTGCTCGAATTTTGATTAAAGGAATAAATTTCAATCAGGTTACTCCTCTGCTTGTGGAAGAAGAAAATGGTTCAAATAAATTGGGTATATGGAGAAAACAAACTATATGAATTACTATTTTGCATCAAGCAATAACACTGATGATAGGGATATTGTCCAACCTCAAACATTTTATCTGGCTGATAAAATTTTCGATTATGTATAAAGTTCGGAACAAGAGATATATAACGTCTTCATGTCACTGTCATTTGATAAGGGTTAGACCATTTCAGTCATCATGTCACTGTCATTTGACAAGGGTTAGACCATTTCAGTCATTATGTCACTGTCATTTGACAAGGGTTAGACCTTTTCAGTCAGACTGCTCAGAGGGTTTTCAAAACATTTTATAATCAACCCCCTTGTACTTCTCTTTAATAGATCTTTAAATGAGAGAAAGGTTCCTACCACACTGAAAACTATCAATGTAATACCTATTTTTAAGACGGAAGATAAATTGTCACTATCGATTTATCGCCCAACATCATTTTGTAATTGTGTGCTAAAGATTTTGAAAGAATTGTATTTAAGCATTTCGTAAACCATTTTTGACAAAAATAAGCTTATCTATAAGTTACAGTTAAGGTTTCTGCTGAACAATTCAACAGTTCACCAACCCATTGACATTCATTATCATATCACACACGCACTAGAAACGCACACCTATACGTGTGTGCTTTTGTGATATAACTAAAGTATTCGACTGTGTTTGACCCGAAGGACTATTACATACACTTAGTGAATACATAATAACAAGAAACATACTAAGCTGGTTTTTGATTATTTCTAATTGAGAAGGCAAAGAGTTCTTTCAAATGTAAATGCATCGTGCATGAAATACATTAGAACACGAATCCCACAAGGAGCCGTACTTGATCCACTACTTTTTATTGTATATTAATAATATTGCAAAAGGCTTGTCTGGTATAACAAAACTGTTTCCTGACGACAGTTATATGCCTTTCGTTTCAATAGATATCAATATTGTTGAACACCAAATGACACAAAAACTAGAAAAATTAAACCGAGGAACAAAACAATGGCTTGCCTCTTTAAGCTCATCATTATTTTTTGTAAAAGTAATTATAGGCGGTGAGAGACTAATGAGCAAAATGAAAATAAACGATTTAAATGTAAATGTGTTGGCTGTATAAAGATGATGATTTTATTTGCGCTTGATTGTCTGTGTTCAATGTTTTAAGGCGGCATTGAGAAACAGTTTAAGTTCTGAAGTACCATTTAGGTATTTACATGTAACCTAAAAAAAAACCACGTCATTTTTATACATTCAACTGTCAAATACGGGAACAATCTACCCCAAAATATACGAAATTCCAATTCGAAACCAATTTTAAAAAAAATATGCAGCGCCATCAAAGTATTCCGATCAATAAAAGAAGAAATGGCTACTCTGAGGAATAACTATTTAGTGCTTAAGAAGAATCTATATTAAAACTACATTGTTGATAATCCAGTATGTAGTTGCTCCGAATAAAATTAAGCAGCCTACCATTATTTATTTGAAAGTGAACTACACAATAATCCTTTAATACTTCCTGATGAATAACCGACTCAGACTTCCATTTGATAGTGACCAATACATACTTTTGTTTGGCGATGATACCCTTAAGAAGATTTCACGCAGTTCCACCTTTATCTCAGATGTACTAACCTGTTTTGAGCCTATAGATCTAGTTAGACTTCAAGAAAGTTTCCACAAGGGATTTCATTCATTCTCTCTCCCCCCATCATCATTTGAGTAAACAATATACATATATATGTGTATCCATGTTTATGCAGGCTTGTACCTTTATATATACATGTGTGTATAAGCATGTTTGTGTGCATGGATGTATATGAACACATATGCATGAGTATCTATGCATGTATACATGTACATGTGTTTGCATATGCATATATAGGTATGCGTTTATGTGTGTATAGATCTATATATCTTTATGCATACATATTTATATGCTTTTAAAGCTATTAAACTGCAGGTCGAATAAAGGTAAATTTCCTTGTTCAGGAATGCCATTCAAAACTTCAATAAAATAAAAACTATTCTTATATTAACATAAAGGCAGGTGTAAAATTGTGTTCTACCTATTCTCACATGCGGCCTCACCTTTCTTTATTCCTTCATAACCTCGTTCCTAAAGCAACGATTGCGTTACATTATTAAAGTTCTTACACTCATTCAAATATCATTTCAATTTTCTTTGTCAGTTTCACCCAATGCATGAAATAGTTAGTGGTTTGTTTTTGTTACAGGAAAGGCTATTGTATTTTGGAATATCTTGTGCTTAATCCTTTAGATCTCCTAGTACATGCAATAAAACATGTTGAAAACCAAATCAAACAAATGCTGATGCCATAATATTAATCAACCGTAAACAATTTAACCAAAGGGACTGAGCGGTACTCATCAGATCGTCTATTTAAATAACTCTGCTAGAATTAGACTTTGTCCGCAAATATTTGTCTTCTTCTTTCTAACTCCCCCCCCCCTCCAATATGATAATCTAAACATATCATGTATGTAAAGAACTGGTAAACATCATTTCATAGCTATACACAGCTGGTTTATTGAAAATCTCCATTTCATAGCTATTTAAAGATGGTACATTGGAAATCTCCATTTCATAGCTATTCAAAGATGGTACATTGAAAATCTCCATTTCATACCTATACACAGATGGTACAATGAAAAACTCATTTCATAGCTATACACAGATGGTACATTCGAAAACTTCATTTACAAGTTATACACAGATTGTACATTGGAAAACTCATTTCATAGCTATATACATATGGTTTATCGGAAAACTCCATTTTCATATCTATACACAAATTTTACCTTCAAAAACTCCGTTTACTAGCTATACACAGATGGTACATTGGAAAATTCCATTTCATGGCAATACACAGACGGTAAATTAGAAACTCCATGTAATAGCTATTCACAGATGGTACGTTGAGCGCTTTTAGTCAAGTCGCTGGCAGTAAATCTTCTTTCGAACCTTTATTTCCATGTAAACTAAAGACGATTATTCCCTCTCCAAAAAAACAAAATCAAAACAAAATCAACATTTTACACATATATGTAAATCTTGTTTGCCTTTAGCTAAATAAATTAAAAAATTTTCTGAATAGTTTGCGACATATCGGAAGAACGTGATTCAATACAAACAAAATAATCTTAATCTATCGCACCATAATGTACTTTCTTTAACCGATTCTATCATTAAATTGAACAGTCGATTGGCGTTTAGGATACTGTAAATTATAATCCAGAAGATGAGACGATAACATGGCCATAACCGAGGTATACTTAAATATGATATTTAAGTATGATCTTCCGCTACCTACCGAAACGCTTAAACTAGAAGGATCGATATACCAGCTTTATATTTTATTCTCCCTCATGAAATTTTTCTGGATGTATTTGTTTTGTTTTATCTAAAGCCGTTCTTTCAAGTTATCGAAAATTTAGGTACCGGTACATTTCTTACTTGATCAGTTTGTGCTTACTTGGATGTTTTATCCTGCCCTGTTTTCTGTATAATTAGAAAATGTTCAATATGACTGATTCATCAGACAGATTTCCTGGATTAATAGTTCTGGTCTCAAACCTATGTTCCTTTTTGTTTGAATTTGCTTCTTAAGAAATAAAAAGATGAGTTTTCAACTTATTAAAGCGACATAACTCTCGCAAGCTTGTGCAAGTTTGATTAGAGTTGCCTCGTACGGAGCATTAGATAGAATCACCTCTTTGACACGATCACCTGAATCGTTTATAAATGCAGATGAATGATTCATATAAAAGTATAGGAGAGAGAGAGAGAGAGAGAGAGAGAGAGAGAGAGAGAGAACGAAGAATGAATTTCACTTGAATTAATAGCTTTTGGTATAAGCAATAATTTTTTGATGGGATACCATACCGGTATTGACTCCAAATCTTTTCTTTATTGTCAGTAATCTCATTAAGCATAGATATTCTTACAGTTTATTAATTGGTCCCATCCTGCAACACCGTATTTTCTCACATGTTTAATGAATATAATTCTTAATCTTTGCAATCGATTTGAATACTTTTAATAATCAATGAAAACTATTTAAAAAAAGTGAAAAAAGCAAAAATATTTTTCTGCAAGGAATAAAACCGACTTTTTCGTAAGATTTACTGAATTGAGAAAAAACACTTTAGCTGAGGGAATGGAAATAAAATCAATTGAGTCGACATGCACACACTCATCAACATTTTTCTATCGAAATTATGCACTTGTGCATATATACAACTACTTTATTATAAAATGTTTAAAAACTGTATCAAGAATAAATTTGGAGAAATTTGGAGAATTTATTTCAAAAGCAGCAACCGACAAAGACATTAAACTGAGATAATAAAAAACAAACAATTAATTATCTAGGGAGTTTAAACATATATTACAAATAATTATTAGCTTACATCTTTCTTGCGCGGCGTCTATCTAACCCATATATCTTCCTACCCATGACACGTATATTGTCAGGTATATTGATGAGTACCAAACCACATAAAAAGATATAATAATATGATTTATGTTAAGGTAAACATCACGAAAACAAATATAAATAGAGACAGGTCGGCAATAATAGCTAAGTTGATAAGATTTAATGATTATCGGTCTTAGATTTCTTTGATACACACAGCGAAATTAGATGAGAATATGAGCAATATACCATAATGATGGCCCATCACTGCTAAAGCATGACCTACCCAATCCATCCAGACAAAATAAATTCTCGCAATTAACTTTTTTCAACTTTGTTTTTCATGTGTTCAAACGTGTGAACATGAAATTAGAAGAAAAAAAAAACATCTTAATTGAAAACAATGAACAAGTACAAAACATTGTCTTGATATACATGACTATTTTATTGACATACTCACAATATATAGTCTCCTTTTAAAACTGACATGGAAAAAAGAAACACAATCTAACCCAGGGATCGGCAACCTATTTTACATAGCGTGCCACCTTTTTTTCGGATTAATTACAAAATGAACGAACGCGTGTCACCAGTAAGAGAGCAACAATGTTAAATTTGAGATTTTTGGCTGCCCTTTGCGTGCCATACAAAACCTCTTGACGTGCGCTTGTGGCACGCGTGCCGTAGGTTGCCGATCCTTGATCTAACCTGTGTTAGAGACCATTTAATCCTTGTCAAAAGCTATAAACATTTTACAAAGTGTAGCTTTCCTAGATCAAAGTCTTTCTTGTAAAATGTATCGATTATTGACATTCATATAATTGCTGGAACAGACAAATCACAGTTAAGAAAACCTATGACATAATGACCGATGTCCGCAATGGAAATTTATAATACGATGACAGATGTCTGCAATGAAAATTTATGACACGGTAACCTATGTCCGTAATGAAAATTTATGACACGATGACCGATGTCCGCAATGAAATATGGCGCTATGTATCTTTACTGGCTTTGAGAATAACTGTTATTAGTTTTCTTTTCCCAGGCACCCAGCAGCAGAGTGTAAACTTCATGCTGTCAAACAGTTATCATTTCTATCTATTATAATGTTATAATGTCACGTAGCTATTAATAGCGACTAGTATCGGAACAATTCTACATGGTTATGTAATTTTGTCGTTGTGAAAGGAAAAAGGAATGTCAATAAATTCAAACAATTTTATTATGCCTATTACTTATGTAGGATAAACGCTTCAACCAAAAGAAAACGTTGAACACGTACATTTGGATGATTACACGTGCAAAATTGTTTTATATTTACTTTGTATCAGAAATCAAACAGTGTCAGAATATTTAACTTAATTGACAAATTAATATTTGATTTGTAATCATTGAACGAAAACGTGTTAATACTTATTAACATTCAGATATGAATAATATAGTTGCAAGTGCTGTCGACAGAGAAAAACATCATTATTAGTATATCATATTGATTGAAAAAGCTGTATCAGCCCAACTATGTGTATGTATGTAATCCCAGTAGTATTTAAAGATGAGGGTTTTAGCTCAAAGACGGTTTTAGCCTAGAAAACCCTCACCCCCTCAAAAATAAATATATTATGACATTTTTTCATCACCTTAGATACCCCCTCTCCATTAAAAAACCACCCTATTATCTCAGAAAAATGAAAAAATTTGAAACCCAAAGAGGGTTCTAGCCCAATATATTTTTTCATATTAAACAAATGAAATATTATATATAATGTATCACTATAATTCAATCCGACATGTTGGATTTGATCTGACAAACAAATTTTGTAAGAGATTTAATTCAATCAAATCAGCCTCAAGTTATACTGGCATAAAACCTAAAATAATAAGCGATTGTATTAAAAAAATTGGTTACCATATATCACCAAAATATGGGTCAATATGGCTATTCGCGACTGAAAATGATATGAGAATAGCGGGTTGGGCAGATGATCT
Source organism: Megalonaias nervosa (assembly GCA_016617855.1). Classification (NCBI taxonomy): domain Eukaryota; kingdom Metazoa; phylum Mollusca; class Bivalvia; order Unionida; family Unionidae; genus Megalonaias; species Megalonaias nervosa. The sequence continues at coordinate 8,598 of JAECUM010002210.1, forward strand.
AATAACATTTATTGATAATATGGTTGATATTTTATTTGATAACGATATTACTAAACATCTACAGTGTATGTAAACAAGGTTTTATTTTCCAGAACCCCCCTTCAAAACTTTCTATAGTAACATTTTGTCAAAAATATGCTAGAAAAATGTTTTCACACTCACCTGTCCACGACCAGCAATGAATAATTCATCATAAACCTGTGTATAAAATCCTATAGCAGATTGGTCACGAAGCAAATTCTAACTGCTTTTTATATCGTTATTCTGGGAAAATCCATTGCAAATATCTTTGACCTTGATTTCAGTAGGCGTTTTGGGAATTACCTATATTTAACCTTGATTTGGAGTGGGTGTTTTAGGAAAATCGATTGCAAATGACCTGATTTCGGCGTTATATTCCAAAAAAGCCATTGGAAATTCCATAACCTTTCAAAATGATTACATGATTATGGGAATTCTGTGTGGGCTTATGACGGCATCATGTAATCATTTTATGTATTTAATCTTCAGGGAAACCAAATTTGTATACTGCAATATATTATGACGCTCTGATTGATTTTTATTCACAATACTATTGCAGTGGCAAAGAGTTAGTTGTGTAAGTAATACAGTATCTAAGGCTATTCACATGATCGGATATTAAACGCTGCAATTAATTTTTTCATTATAGAAAACCAAAGCATTTTATCATTTACACGATTTTGTTATATATTTTCCTAGAAGAGGAAGTAGTATATGAAAGGGGGAATTTGAGACACTTTTATATGTTTCCATGGCTCAAACATTTTAAGTCTTTTATCGTGAAAACAATGATTGAACAAGGTAAGTGAAAACATTCTTTGAGATTATTTTATACCCTACCATTACTATACTTTTTCTGATAATCTTTTTCATTTTATGTGAATTCCATGTGGGCTTATGACGGTATATTCTAAAACATCCATTGGAAATTACCTATCTTCAACCTTAGTTATTATGGAAATTCCGTGTGGACACTATAAAGGCAGTTAGAATTTTCCTTTGTGATCATTTTGCAAGAGAATTTACACGTGGACAGGTAAGTGTGAAAACATTTTTCTATATATTTTTTAGAGAATACGAAGTAGTATGTGAATGAGGGGGTTGAGACACTTTTATCTGTTTCCATAGATCGAACATTTTATCGTTAAAAAAATGGTGAAACCTGTCTCGTAAACAAAAATACAAGGAAGAACGACAGTAATTGTTTTAAGAATTTCATCACCTATCACTAGAATATTAACGTTTGCTATCAAGAAAAATGTACTATCGTGATTGTATAAATTAAATTTAATTCTACCAGATACTTTACGACGAGACTCAAATAGTTCTTTCATTGCTATTTTACTGAGAAGATACTTACTACCTTTTGCAAAAAACCTTCGACCTGTCCAGGTCTATGTTGATTTTTGTAAACTGATTTTGACTGATCGGATTATGCAAATTGTTATATTTTAGTGCAAGTTCGTCACGTAAACTTTTGAGATAATTAAAATATTTGCTATCGTCTGATCTGATAAGGGAGAGTTTGATTATTTCAAATTTACTAAAACAAATACCTGAAATTTCATCGTTAAATTCAAATGATAATTCCTGGTGATTAACCATTATTTTTTTTTATTTTGCTATGAACTCCATCGACTAATGTTAAATTTTCAAATATTATTTCTGATATTTAGACAAAATTACTTGTATAATATCCAAGTGCGAGTGTATTAATTCCGTCTCTGCAATATCTTTTATCATCGAAATTAGTTAATTCACGTTTTATTATTCATTTGTGGTAACATTATGCTTGTGTGATCTAAACATACACATGGTAGAGAAATGTGGAGCAGAAGTTCTAAGGACATTGATATAATCACTGTGTTTAATTTCATTTTTTACATTTTTCTTAATACCTTTTAACTTTTTAATTTCATCACTTTCAATTTGTCTTTGTTCGAGCATTTCTTTAGTCATGTCACTTTATATCAATTTTGATAGAATACATCTTGCTTCGAAGACCAACAAATTCCTTAACTGATATAAACATAAATTCATGTTTCATTTTTCCAATAACTTTCTTATTCGAATTATCTTGAAATCCACTACATGCTGGATAATCTGATAAGTCAAATAGGTCACGGCGTTTATAAATATCTTGATAGACATTTTCACATTTTATGTTATAAACTAGCGAATCTGTATCAGTAAATAGCAACTCTGAATCTGGCCATTGCTTTTTAGTAAAATTATAATGAAAATCGTACATCAGCCACTTTGATATATCAAGTACAGCTGCACCAACATAAATAGGTTTATTTAACTTTAAATTTGTCTTTCGTCGTTGTATTGCAACAAGATTTTCATTAAATATTTTCAACTAACAAAATCATCATCATTAACTACTTTATTTCTGCGATTTATGTCATTAACAATTTCTATAGAGACTCGCTTGCAAATATTTTCCATCGTCTTACCGAACACCGAGTTGTTCATCAACTTGAAAAAGTTTTTCTCAAAGTCAGTCTTAGCCACAGCACGACGTTTCGTATTTAGATCAATATAATTTGCCATCCACCTCGACTGATTAAACTTTAGCACGCGATGGACCTTTCTCAGAATTAGTCCAGCATCTACTGCTTGTTTTAAATTTTTGTAATGCATAACATAATTTCTTTTATCTAACAAATTTGGAACTAACTTATTAACAATCGAATTTTTTGCTGTTGTCGTTGCTCGTTGTTCAGGCGATAGTAAACTATAATTAATCATCATTGACTCTGCGCAAAACGGATAATCGTTATGTAGATCATGTAGCCAAGTAGGATAATCTAGATCAACTTCAACAAAATATGAAATATCGGAAAAATCGATATTAACTTTTCTAGGTAAATCTTTTTCAGTTTCTCTAAGAAATTGATCTGGAGTTATCCAATGAAATCCACTACACGGCATTGGTTCTGACATTGCAGAGCCATGCAAATTATTGGCGTCCAGATAAATGACGTAACTCGACGGGAGATTTTTATCATAATTTTTCAGATATTTGTTATTAGCTACTGCATACTTTTTTGCTATAACGCTAATTCCGCCTCTGATACCTTTTTCAATAAAATTAAACATATTGACATCTGTCAAGAGATCTAATTCTATTTTGCTTGTTTTTAGTAGAGCGTCCGAAGACAATCCAGGTGAGGAATAATACCAACAGGGGTCTAATCCATATTTTTTATGATTGACCTGACGCAAACTCTCAAAAACATCTGCTAGCAATAAAACATCTGTTTTCAAATATAAATCGTGATAATCACCAAATGTTTTACAACTAAATTTATACCAAATATCTTGTGCATATTTGTATTCGTCATCTGTGATATTTTCGTTTTTGAGTTGCGAGTAAAATTTATCTTTATCGGGAAGAAAAGTTTCATCAAATCTGCTCCAATCGTCGAGATAATCATATGGAAAAATACCTTTTTTTGTCAAATCGATATAGTTTTCACCAAAGCAACTTCGCAGATCAGCGAAATTGCTGCAACCTTTAACAAGCTCATCTAATGATGCTGTCATAAATTGCAGACTGTCAATAAAACGTAATTTACCGAGCGTCACCGACATATACTTTTCAAAATTATTTGGAATACATTTTATTACGTTATTTAATTTTAGTTTAGCTTTAATATTTTTATCACCAAAAGCTTCTACAATGATATGACTGTCATAGCCACGAAAGTTATGTAAAACTACGGGAATAAAATCTGGAGCATGAAATTTTAAATTTCAACTGTTATGAGCTGCTCCACGATATTGGCCGGTCAAATGACAATGATCTCGCACCTTATCACGGGCTCCGTTGGAGTCTACCAGTAACTTTTCCCAAATATGACAATTAACTGCCTCATCGGAATTGAGTTGTTGTTTAGATGTTATTTTCATCGGAGCTGTTTTAAATAATCTGTTAGAAATTTTATTAACTTCGTCTATTACATTTTTTAATAGCCATACGGCAGGATTTTCACCTCTATATAATTTTATCGGAGTTGTAAATTTACCGTTAGCGCAACAAACTACTTTATAAGCTACTCCGCAAGGAATATGCTGTTGTATTTTTCTGGTACTTGATTTTTTTTGGATTATTTTCTGCTCCAACCACAGGAACGAGTAGACACTCGAAATCAGCGTAAATAACAAAAGGAATATTTAGTTTATGATCATAATTTTTAAATTTTAATATTTTTTTCTTTTTCGCTAGGCATAGTTATTTTTTGAACGTTGACGCAGTATTTGAGATGATCTTGTAATATTCCATCGCTAGAAAAACCGTGAAGACATCTATAACAAAAATATTTCTTATTTTTATTTTTACTATACTGTCCGCCAACTAAGCCGTTAAAGTTTTTTATCCAGCAATAATGTCCCTGATAAAATAATAAATTTATTGTATTTTGCGCAGCATTTTCTGAGATATATCTCGGGTAAACTTTTTCTTTCTCGTCTAGTCCGAAAACATTTACTGAGATACCATTTTGTTTTTCAAACTTTGGTATAGAATTTTCTGCTACTGGAAAAGTTATTCCTAAACAATTTAGTTCGTCTTTGTGCGGAAAATACTTGTTAACGCGATCAGCATTTTGTTCTTTTGGAAATATCGCAGATAAAATTGACCATTGAAAACATTTGTTATCATTGTTTTTGACATTTATACAGCATTTTTTGTTTTTAATTTTTTGAGGGAGATCGACATACAAACTACCGCGAAGTACGTTATATTTTGCTGTGTGAAATAAAACTTCTTTTATCATTTCAAATTTCCAACCTGACCCAAATGAAGTAAATTCTTCTAATTTTTTGTTTATTTCTTGATGTATTTCATCAGCAACCATGGCAATGTTTGTTCCAGTTAATATTTTTCTCGATTTTGCTGTCTAATATGGTTCCGAAATTTCGCTGTCAAAACTTTTTGTTTCAATAATTACGTCAAGTATATCTTCAACTGCGTGTAATTGTGATAAAATCGTATGATATTGGACTATAAGTTTGATACTTTTATGAGCCGCAAGTTCTTGAGCTATAACAGGTTGTAAAAGATGAAATAAATTTGTAGAGCTAAAATTTGCTAAAATATTTTGATCATCAAGTTTGTAACTATTATTATAACCTGAAAATGCTGAAGCAATTTTTTCAGATTTGATAATGTTCTTTTTAACAATATCTCGCAATTTTAACATTATATATATAGTAATATTTTATATTTAATTGAATTTTTTTAAAATTCCTAATTAGAGATATAAAAAACTTTATAGTATAATGACAGAAATTTTGAGATATATCGATATGACAGCGGAAGAGCAAGAGTTTTATCATGTACACCCAATGTACAATTTATATGCAGCAAATATGTTAGGTTCTGTTATCAATATGAAATCTAAAAAATCTGTTGGCATATCAACAACACCAGCTGGTATGTTAATTTCAGTAAAAGGAGATAATGCAGAAAGAATTGAAATGTTTAGAAAAGATTTTATTTATACTTTGTTTTGCGGCGATATTCCAGAAGGACAAGGAGTATATAGAAAAAATGGTGCAATTGCTGATGATAATTTTGAAAATTTATCATTACAAAATGAATTTCAACCTCATCCAGTATTTGATCTATATGAAGCAAATGATAAGGGAATTATTCGACATATAAGAACAAAAAAAGTTGTTGGAAGTTTGCAGAACAGTGGATATCTTGGTGTTAATGTACGTGAAACAAAAACTAATTTTGTTTGTTATCAATCTCATCGTTTTGTGTTTGAAACTTTTAACGGACTAATACCTAATAGTTTAGTTATTGATCATAAAAATGGTATTACAATAGATAATTGTTTGGAAAACCTAGATTTAGTGACGACAAAAGAAAGCACAAAACGTGGAACTGGTGGCGGTAATAATTTTAAAAATCCGGCTAAACAAATAATTTCAATAAATCTAGAAACTAATGAAGAAATGAAATTTAAATCAATAACAGCTGCTGGAAAATATCATAAAATTCATTCGAGTGCAATAAAATTTGTCGCCGACGGCAGAACTAAATCAGCAACGTCAATGTTGACATTTGATAGATTTCGTTTTAAATGCGATAACTAATGATATTTTCTATATCATTTCGAGTAAGACAATTATGACTAAATTCCATGACATCGTCGCGATTAAATCGTACCGTCATCATTTTATTTGTATCGAGTTTTATTTTGTCTGCTGCTGTTAATAAAAATTTGTCAGATTCGCCTAATGTTATCATAACATCAACAAAATAAAAACTATGTCCCAATAAACAAGTTCGAATTGCCTCAGCTAATTCTTTATGATTTAATATATTAACTTTTTGATGATATTTTATTTCTCCGAACATCTTATTATTTATTAATTAGATAAAAGATTATTATAATAATGAACTTAATTGAGAGACTGGCTAAACTAAATTCGGGAGATTTTGTTTCAGTTTCAAATTTTACATTAGAAAATATTACTAACGATAGGTTTGCTGGTTATACTGAAAAAGATATTTTGCATAACTATGACGACGACGAAGATGATGTTGTTGTTAGTAAAAAAATATCTAAGCAGACCAACAACTGGGCGATATGATGTTAAGTACCATATTGCTAAAAAATTAATAAAATTTAATTTTACTGTTGCCGAGCATCAAATATTTTGGCAGCTTATAAAACCCTTTTTAAACGTAAAAATAACTGGACAACAAAGAAATATAAAATACGATTTTATTTTTGTTAAAATATTTAATTTAATGCCAGTCGATGATGCAAGAAAATTACATTTAATTTCTCTATGTAAACCAGTAAAATGTAAATCAGTATTAATAAAATACGAAGAAATTTATAATAATATTATTCAGTCGATGAAATCACAGTCGATGAGATCGACCGAGTTGGTACCCAACTATTAAATTTATCGCCATATCCACGCCATTTGACTAAACTTTTGTTGCCGCGCTTTTTAATAACTTTTTCAATAACAAATGTATCTTGTTCTGTTTTCTGAAGTTCTTGCTCGTAAAAACTGCCAGTTATAGGCTCACCTAATAAATCTTTCAACGAGTATGTAACTGGTATTGTTAAAAGTTCTTTATCAACAACAAATACTTCTTCACTCCAGTTATGAGTATACCCTTTCTCAAATGTTTTTTTCGTCAAAGAAATTCTAACTTTATCACCAACCTTAAATTTGTGTCGTCGGTACATGTTTTCGTTTGCTAATATTGGATTTGCAATCGCGTCGTTTGGTGACATTTTATTTTGCCTAGCGAAATGGATCTGTGTTTCGTGTTATTATACTCGTCGACAATGTTTTGTAAATTGTCAATATATTTACTCGTATTTTTAGCTGTCAAATATTTGTGGATTTTTCGTTGAGCGTGCGATTAAATCGCTCGACGATGACACTTTTTCCCTCATTTCCTGTGACATATTTTTTAATGTTATTTTGCTCCAAAAACTGTTCAAATTTTTTATTAAAAAATTCCGCTCCATGATCAGTCCAGATTCTATTTGGTTTTGTTTCTGTAGTTGTTATTATTTGTTTTAGCGCATCAGTCATCGATGTCCCTGTTTTATCCGAAACGGGTATACGAAACGCGTATTTGCTAAAAACATCTACAACATTAAAAAGATATCTCTTTGGAGCGCCATCAGCGCCAACGTTATATTGGGCTAGATTTGAAACATCAACTAAATCTATCGCCCAGATATCATCAACGGCATTTGCAACAACTTTACGTCGCGGAAACTTTTTTTTTTGAGGTCTGTGTAGCTCTAAGGGAAGACCATCATATAATTCTTTTTTACCGAGTCTAGACTCTCCGAGTCCGAGTTTGTATTTTGCTCCAATAAATCCCTGGACCAGCCTTCGGTCAACACGTTCTCGCATATTTACAGGTTTCATATCACGAAATTCGTCTAACATTACTTTACTGCAGCTATGTTTATTTTGTTCGCTTTCTGGAAGTTCAATATCTCTGTAGCAGATATCATGGCGCATTGCTATTGCGTCAACTTGATTGTAAGGCTCTTGTCCTGGCAGTGGATTATCGTTTTCGTCAAGTTGTTTATCAAGAGGATTATAAGGTCCAGTATATTTATGGCCTGGCAATGTCCAACCGCCTTTTGGTTTCGGCAATTTTCCAATAAATTTATGTATATCTATACCTGTTCCAATTATTTCTCTGTTTTTCATTTTTGACAATATGTAACAATTTTATTTTGCTCGAGACACAAATCTCTATCGCAATCGCAGTCGCATGTCATTATTTATTCAGTCGTCTACTAAAATAATCTTGTCAGGGTAACCCGCTCCGGACAACTTTGTTTTTGGTAAAAACATACTTTTTTCTTCCACAGATTGCACAAATACTTTTCAGCATTATTCTATTATTTTTTGTTTTTTCTGTTTTTTCATCTTTATTTTCTGTTTTAGTTTTACACTTGAGACAATATGTTGACATTGTATATCAGTGAGTTTAGATAAAATTTAATGCAATCTCATCATTAGCATGAGAAGGTCGTTTGTCAAATTGCAAACTAAACTTTAAAAAATCTGGATTTTCGGTCATCTGTTTAATGAACATTACGCAATAATATCCACAAGCGGAAGTTCCAACTGGTTGAATTTGATTAGACGAATAATTTATTATTTTCGCAAGAGATTTTGTCTCTGGAGACATCGTATCTTGCATTCTACTCATATATTTTTTTACTGCGTCACTTGGTGGAATTCCGAACGAGTCAAAATAATTGTTATCATAAACAGCTACCCAATGTGTGCCAGATCCGTCATTAAAATCTTGTATATTTATAACACACGAACCTAGAGACGCTAGCGATGGAATCGCCATAAGTTCATCTTTAGAATAAACTCCACTGAAATTTTTTACTTTTTTTAGTTTATTAAGTATATCAAAATTACTTAACGCAGACTTTATCTCCTTGTTCCTGGCAACATTAATCCTCGTCCTACTCCTAACAGATTTGGCAATAGACTTCCCGCTAATCCTGCTAGTAATGGGGCTATTGGAATAAATCCACCTTTTCGCCTCTGTCGTGTCTTTTTTTTTTTTCGTCGTCTTTCTTTTTGTTGGTTTTCGTTTTGGCATTATATTTATCAGTCACATAAAATTATTACCATCGACATTCATACGAAAATTTTCTTTATACCACTACCTTCAACTGCCTTTCTCGTTGCGCCAGATACTGCTCCAGACGCTGCTGCTAATCCTAATGTACCTAACACTGGCAAAATTTTAGGTATTAACGTTCTGGCCATTACAGATAATGACGTACCGAAGAAGCCGCCATGTTTTGCCATTGCAGTTATTTGTGCAGACTTAAATTTAAAACAAAAGGTTTTTTGCGCTTGTATTTATTTACTTGTTTTTTGGTTAACATTAATTAACTTTAATTTTGTTAAAGTACCCAAGGTGTTAGGGTTGACCTTTAATGAAACCTACCTCTGTTTTGCAGCAGCAGCTGCTAATTTTTTAACTTGACCATCTGTCAAATATATTTCTTTATCAATATATATGTCATCTTATATAACGATTACAGATTAAACTTGTACTGACATTTTACCTCCAACAGAGTCAATTGTAACAAATCTATCGCTTATTACTAACGCATATACATATAAATGCGCCGCTGAAGCTGCTCCTAGTGTCCAAGTAATTTCAATATCAGCTGTGCTGTCTACAGCTCGCTCGCTATGTTTAATAACATCAAAATAAAATATCGGATAAAGTATACGAAATTCCTCTACTGCTATCTGAGATCCATCTGCAACATCTTGATATTTTTGCAGTGCGTCGAGTAAATACATGTACGGTCGAATAATATTTTTATTAGCGTCATCTGCAAAATTGCATTCTATCGCTCGTTCTGGATATTGCTTTGAATTTATTCTAGCATATATTCGTCTAACATCAGCGCTATCAAATATCGCATTATTTTGTTGTTGGTTATTACGCCGCGCTTGTCTCTGAAATACAACAAATAATTGCCGTGGTTTTTGTTCACTTGATGTTGTTGTAACTCGCCATGTGTAGTCTGTGGTATTCGGAACTGTTGTTTGATATATTCTATGTTGCTGAAAATAAATTCTGTTTGTGTGTTTTTGCAGCATATCATTTAATTCCGCCATTTTAGTGATAGAGTTATTCTTGGCATCCACAGCGCAAGTTTGTTTATGACAAATTGTACATCAGCCCCACCTAACCTAAACAGGCAGTCGTTTTGTTCTGATCGATCTAAAATAAGCGTATGTTTAACTCCACGAAATAGTTTATTATAGTCCCTGCAAGAGCCAAATATTGTACTTAGTGGCAGCATCATTATAATTAGACGTGATACTGCTGCAAGTGCCTTTCTCTTAACATAACCCTCTTTATAACGTTTATTTCTTATAGTAACTAAATTATTAATCAAACCTAACATTGCAGTACTGTCAGCAGCCGCATCTGGTGGTTCTATACCAAGATTATTGCAAGCAGAAGTAAGTGAGACTCTTGTCGCGTCTGCATTAGCGGCTGAAGCTGGTGGATCTATATTAAAATTGGCAGCATTAGCAATAAGAAAATTTCTTACAGTTATAAGATCTGCGGCAGCATCAGCTCCAGCTGTAAATGCTCTTCTTAAAATAAATTCATTTGGTGTAGAAACTATTGACCTAGTTCCGGTATCTTTAAACCACATCATATTAGTTGCAGTCGATCTGGAGTAAACGTCGGAAAATGAAATAATATTTAAGATTGTACTTGCAACTTGTAAGTGATTTGAAATATCTTCGACAGTTTGATTGGCCAGCTGATATCGAGCACTTTTAAATAAACACCAACCATCATTTATAAGAGCTACTTCTGTTCCAGCATCAATTACAGCAGGTGCAGCAGGTGCTGTCATAATCTGACCACGAACTTCCAACATTGCTTTATGAGGAAGTAAAAATACGTCCTCGTCTCGAGTATTAAATGTTCTGGAGCCAGCCTTATTAGGCTCGTTAGAATTTTCATCGAGATATTCAACGTATTCGAATTCTGTTACTGTGTCGTCTGTGTCATAAATTTTTGCTAAATCGAGATAATTTTTTACAGACATTTTTTTATTTATTAGGTTAGACAAAATTATTGCGGCGTTGTTACTTTAGATATTAATTTTTGTATAATTTGTTCTCCTCGTGGTGATAAAAGTTTTTTTGTCGTTGTTATCATTGCGCGTTGAGTTTCTTTTGTTGGTGCGATTTCTGAAATAGCTTGTTTGATTGTCGGTATACCACGTTGTGGATCGCCTTTTATTTTATCAGCTATTTTTTGCCCAACAGCAGTTCCAGCAGCAGATGCAGCTCCAGTTGCAAAAGCTTTTGATGCGTCAAGTGCAATTGGTGCAACTTTATGAGCTCTTCCTGGAGCATTTTCTATAATTTTAGCAAATATATTTCCCAAAAATCCTCCTACTATTTTCTTCGATAAACTTTTTTTCTCTGTTTCATTATATCTGAGGTTGCATAATTTTACTTCCAAATCTTTCGCATTACTAAAAATCTTTTAGCTTTTCTTAAAAAATATGTTTACTATTGTTCGCGCAAGTGCAGGTAATAAGTAACAATTTCATTATTAAAATCTAACTGTCTTCCAGATTGATCTGTCAATTACTTCTGTTATTTGATTTTCAACATTTAGCGGATAATAAATAACTTGACGTGGAATAATTTGCATAAGAAAACCTGGTGGAACGTCTGGTGAAAAACTGTATATCGTTTGTCCTTTACTACCTTTAGCTGAATAAGATCCTGATGCAATAGAGCAATTTACCGATATTGTGTTTACGTCAGTTATATTTACTGGATTTTCACCGTCATACGTATAATCTTCATTAAAATCAACAGTATCATAACTTTTATGAAGAAATCCTATCAGTGGTGCAATACTTTTTGGACTGGTAAGATCAACTGTTATACCAGGTTTTAATGTTATTCTAGCTCGTAACGTATTATAATTTGGTGCAAGCTCAATACCTTTACTTTTTGTTATTAGTTTCATTGTTTTATTTAGATCAGTTATGTTGTAGGCTCCTTGTGGAATTTTATATGTATCACTTGTCATAAATTCTGGACTAATATAAGTAAATCGAAGTTGATCATTTACTCCAGTTTTTACATTAGCCATAGCATGCCAACAAGTGCAGGAAATTAGTCCAATTTCATATTGTTTTCTAGTTCTATTGGCGGAATATACTTTACATAAAAATTTGCGCTATCTTTATCAGATTGAGTAGAGTCTAGTAATAATGTTGCTGACATTTTTCTTATATAAAATTGTTATATTAAATCATTACAAAAATTTATAAAATTAAATCGCCGCGATTAAATCAAATCACGATGTAAAGTTTTGTATTCGTCAGATGTTAATAAATTTTCTGATCTCAAATTATCAAGTATGTCAATAATTTCATTGTCAATTTCAGCACCAACATTTCCAGCTTCTTTTGATGATATCAATAGCATTAATCTGCCAATCATTTCAGTAACTGATGAAAATATTCTAACTCCAGTTCCTTTTATTTCAGCTAACCTTCTATCACGTTCTTCATAATCATCAACCAATCGACTTAATTCGATTTGTCTTTCAATAGGATCCATATCCCTTAGGACAACTGTATCAGCTTTCATACGTTTTTCATCTAGATTTTTTGGCTCGGTACTCAAACTTTGGTTAGCATTTTCGTATCGGTTTCCTTTTATTCTACTAATAACTTTGATATAAAGATTAGCAATAATCCAATGTCGATATCTGTTAATACTGTCGCGGTAGCTTTCATTTTCTAGTTTTACATCGTTAAGATGTATCTTACTTTCTTCTTTTATTTTTTTTAGATCTTCAATTCTTTTTTCAAATTCGTGGTCATCTTTTCTAACATCTCGTACTCTCACAGCTTTAAAATCATATTTTTCATTAAAATTTTTATACTCATAATCTCTTATTTTGCCATTTATATTTTCTAAAGCAGAGTCAAATCTTTCTTTGTCTTAAACATCTAATCCATGTTCTTTTCTCCATGCTTCTTTTTTAGCTTTTTCTTCAGCAAAAAATATCCTCTAACATTTCTTCTGATTTTTCATTTTTTTTCTAACTTTCTTTCAATCGGTCCAACTATTATATGAGTTGCTAATCTTTGTTCAAGTTCCAGTGGATTATTCAACAACTTTCTTAGTTCAGTTCGTCTTTCAGCAGGATCAGTTATATTTGCTACAAGTGCCTCAGCTAACTTTATTCTCTCCACATCAGATCTAGCAATAATTCTTCCAGCAGCTGCTTCTTGTTGTTCTTTAACTAGTCCGAGTAAACCTTTTTCTTGTAATTTGTTAACTTCTTCTTCTGATAATGGTTTAGTTTCAGGTTGTTTTCCAAGTAAAGCTTCAGTAACTGGTTTGAGAGCGGCTGCTGTTGTTTCTGCTGCAACCACTTGACCACGTCGTGCTTGCTGTACTTGCTGCTTAAATTTTGCTTGAGACTGTGCAAGTTTTTTTTTAGATTTTCTATATGTTTTCTGTACTTTGCTTGTCTTTCCATTAATTATATACTATTTGTATAAAAAATTACTGTAGATATTTTTCAATACAACATCGAAACATTTTACTCGTATCATTTGTTAATTTATCAAACAAAAAAAAGTCATATTTATTTGCCGTTGCTTGATGATATAATTCAATAAATTTATCTTTTGTTACATCACCACATTGCTCGTTCGCGATATTTCTAACGTCAACATTGTCAAGTCCTGGAAATAATATAAAACAACCAGTATTTCGCCTAATACATCTGTCAACATTATAAAAACCTTGGGCGAGATAAATAGAATTACATTTTTTATTTCGCGACAGTGAAAAATATGATCTTATTTTATTCATTTCCTCGTTGTTTAGCGGAATATCATCAAAAACAACTATCTTGTGTTGGGACGAATCAAGTTGATTAACTGGAACAAGTTCTTCTGGTTGTTTGATAATAAAAAAATCTTCATCAGCCTCAAGATCATCACGAAGTTTGTCATTATAATTGTTAAGTAGCTCGTACTTATCTTGCTGTGGGTTAATCGTGTAAATATAAACGCGATCGTAGTTAAAATTATCTCCTAGAAGTAAATTCATAAGTAAGTTTGTTTTCCCCGATCCAGTTCTTCCAACAATAAGATAATGACAATCTGGAAGTTCATTGTTATGTTTATGTTTCACCAAACGTTCTGTATCAAAATTTAATATCGACGATTTTGCCATTGTTGTTATATAATTTTATGTTATATAAAAAAATTGTCAGACAATAAATAAATAATGAGCTATTATTCAAAATTTGGAACATTAGTAGAAGATTCATCAGCTGAAAGTACAACAGACGGCAAGGTTGATTTATCAGGTTACCTAAAAAAATCCGGCGACACAATGACGGGAAACCTGTTTATGTCAAATCAACGAGTACTAGATTTAGAAACAGCGTATCCGCCAATAAATATCGTTAATACACAAGCTGTTAGTTATGCACAACTTAAATTAGTCGACAATAATAAACTAGATAAATCTGGTGGAACTTTAAGCGGCAACTTAGATATGTCAGGAAAAAAAAAATAAATTTAGAGACCAGGTATCCACCAGCAAACTTAAATCAAACTCAAGCGGTAAGTTATTTACAGTTGAAATATGTTGATGATAACAAACTTGATAAAATAGGTGGGACAGTTACAGGTAATATCAATATGTCAGGAAAAAAATTTCTAAATTTAGAGATTGTACATCCGCCAGAAAACTTAAATCAAACACAAGCTGTAAGTTATGCACAACTAAAATCTGTTGACGATAATAAGCTTAATAAAGCCGATGACACAATGACAGGTAACCTGTTCATGTTAAATTCAAAAATAACTGGATTACCAATAACATCACCACCAGCTAATGAAACCGATGCTATCAGTTATGCTCAGTTAAAAGATGAACTTAACCCATATTTTAAGAAATCCGGTGGACCGATGTCAGGTAACATAAACATGAAAGCCAACAAGATAATGACGACTTACGCTCCAGTTAACCCTAACGATCTGACAAATAAAGCGTATGTTGACAGTGTGTTTAGTAGTGTAAAACGAACCAAAAATAATGTTGGGTATATTCCGATATTGTTTAAGTCATCAGTTGGATTTGATGTAAGCGCATCATAGTTTTATCTTGAAAATTATCCTCTTTACGCTTTCTCTGATAGACACGAGTGGACGACCAACGGAGAAATTGAAAATTTTTGGATCAAAATCAAATGTCCTACTGCAGTTGCTATTTGGCAATTTTATTTGCGAGGTCGATTAAATCCTAGAGTTGGTCGAATTTATAATTGGCGATTGGAAGTATCAAATGATGATATAAATTGGGTAACATTGTATAGCACAACAGACATTTACATTACGACAACACTATATTTTACGATTCCGACTGAAAACACTGTTAACAAGTACTTGTATTTTCGAGTTTATGTTATTGCTGCTGAACGTCCGTTTCCAGGACTGACAGCATTTCAAATATACACACTTGATGATCAAATTTAATCTAATGCTATAAAATAATGTCAGAACCATCAACTATAACTGTTGCGAAAGAATTTCTGATAATATTTTTAATCCTAAAATAGATGTTGGAGCTGTTAATAACATAGCAAAAGAGTTACAAGGTTTGAAAAAACTTGGCATCGAATCATTTAACAAACTTATAGCGTCAGATTATGTTTATAATTTTATTCGCGTTATGCATATGCGAGGACCACAACTGAGAAAAGCAATAGAAAACTTTGACATTATAAGCAGATACTGTCATCCTAACGATTGTCTAGAAGAACAAAAACAAGTTGAAATTATATTTAAAAAAATATTACTAGAGCTTGATTGGTATAACATAGATTTTATAATAAAATCAGACTTATTAAAAGCACGAGTTTATAGTGGAAGAACATTGGAAGAAAGACGAATAAACGAAAATCATACTTGTCTTGACAAACTAGCGGAAACTAAGAAAATAATAATAAAAAGAAGCAGAGATTTATATGATAGTTTTTCAAAACGATATATTTTTAAGCATCTCGGTATGTACTACAATGACAGAGAAACCTTGGTCAAAATCGTTACTATGACGTCAGACGCAGAGTTAATTTTTGAAGTGTACGCAAACGCAATTTTGCCATTGATATGTAAAAAAGACCAAAAATTTGATCCGATTATTGTTAACAAGTCTCTAAAGATAATCAAAACTTTGGACGATGAAATTAGTAATTTTAGTGATGATGAGCGAGAAAAGTTTTTTGAAGA
This sequence comes from Megalonaias nervosa, assembly GCA_016617855.1. Classification (NCBI taxonomy): domain Eukaryota; kingdom Metazoa; phylum Mollusca; class Bivalvia; order Unionida; family Unionidae; genus Megalonaias; species Megalonaias nervosa. Next base: position 24,986 of record JAECUM010002210.1, read on the forward strand.
AGTCAATCAAATAAAGTTGGAAGTAAAGTCTGATTCTTATTACGACATAAGTGAAGAAGATGATGTTCCATTCCCATCATTCCAATACTCTAGACAATTGTCACTACGAAATTATTACAACGAAGTTAAAACAATATTCACAAAACCATATGAAAAATTAATGTTAAAAGTAGCTTCTGCTGTTGGTCTTCTTACAATTGACCTAGATAAGCTTAAGAAATTAATGCTAGCAAATTTCGTAGTCGCATATGCAATTATCAGACAACATCTTGTTCTCAAAAATTTTACGTTAGATTAGTTGAGTTTAGTACTAGGGTATATTGATGAAACAGAAATCGATTACAGTAATTTTGTGAATAAAACAGATTTGTATGAAAGTGAAGTAGGAAGTAGTCTTGATTCATACGCTTGGTTAAGGAAACAATATATATTAACAGATGAACGATATAAAAATACTTCGTCAGATGTTTATGACAAATACAGAGAGTTTATAGCTGATTCTAAAAATAATAAATTCCGCGAGTTTCTCGATTCAAGTGTTGGTGCTAGAACTTTTGTTTTTGTGTAAAAAAATTGTATAATGAAAAAACATGTCATCGATTTCAATCACATATCAGAAAAAATTCCAAAACAAGATGTGGACGCTCTAATGCAATATTACAAATATTATGATAAAAAAACTTTGGTGCGTGAAAAAATGTTACAAATACTATAACAGAATACTTCGAGTGATATCATATTTACCTCTGCTAATGACTAGCTCTGGTATAATTTCAAGTGGAGCATCATTAAACCCGTTTTTGTTAATAATATCCGGCGTTGGTTTTTCTCTTGCAACAGCGTGTAAAAAAATTGAGCCTCGTCTTGCGACTAAATAAAATGCTTGTAAAACAGCAAGTATCACCTATAAAAAATTACTTGATCAGATACGATCTTATTTGCGGGGTATAAAATATTATATGGACGATTTAATACGAGAATTTCGTATTATTGACAGTATGTTAACAGATATTCTACCAATGAGAGTCAGCAGATATGAAAAAGATTATCAGAAAAAGTATAGTAATGGTAGGGTATAAAATAATCTCAAAGAATGTTTTCACTTACCTTGCTTTCACGATAAGAGGCTTAAAATGTTTGAGCCATGGAAACATATAAAAGTGTCTCAAATTCCCCCTTTCATATACTACTTCCTCTTCTAGGAAATATATAACAAAATCGTGTAAATGATAAAATGCTTTGGTTTTCTATAATGAAAAAATTAATTGCAGCGTTTAATATCCGATCATGTGAATAGTCTTAGATACTGTATTACTTACACAACTAACTCTTTGCCACTGCAATAGTATTGTGAATAAAAATCAATCAGAGCGTCATAATATATTGCAGTATACAAATTTGGTTTCCCTGAAGATTAAATACATAAAATGATTACACGATGCCGTCATAAGCCCACACAGAATTCCCATAATCATGTAATCATTTTGAAAGGTTATGGAATTTCCAATGGCTTTTTTGGAATAAAACGCCGAAATCAGGTCATTTGCAATCGATTTTCCTAAAACACCCACTCCAAATCAAGGTTAAATATAGGTAATTCCCAAAACGCCTACTGAAATCAAGGTCAAAGATATTTGCAATGGATTTTCCCAGAATAACGATATAAAAAGCAGTTAGAATTTGCTTCGTGACCAATCTGCTATAGGATTTTATACACAGGTTTATGATGAATTATTCATTGCTGGTCGTGGACAGGTGAGTGTGAAAACATTTTTCTAGCATATTTTTGACAAAATGTTACTATAGAAAGTTTTGAAGGGGGGTTCTGGAAAATAAAACCTTGTTTACATACACTGTAGATGTTTAGTAATATCGTTATCAAATAAAATATCAACCATATTATCAATAAATGTTATTAGATCATCTGCCCAACCCGCTATTCTAATATCATTTTCAGTCGCGAATAGCCATACTGACCCATATTTTGGTGATATATGGTAACCAACTTTTTTAATACAATCGCTTATTATTTTAGGTTTTATACCAGTATAACCTGAGGCTGATTTGATTGAATTAAATCTCTTACAAAATTTGTTTGTCAGATCAAATCCAACATGTCGGATTGAATTATAGTGATACATTACATATAATATTTCATTTGTTTAATATGAAAAAATATATTGGGCTAGAGCCCTCTTTGGGTTTCAAATTTTTTCATTTTTCTGAGATAATAGGGTGGTTATTTAATGGAGAGGGGGTATCTAAGGTGATGAAAAAATGTCATAATATATTTATTTTTGAGGGGGTGAGGGTTTTCTAGGCTAAAACCGTCTTTGAGCTAAAACCCTCATCTTTAAATACTACTATACCCAATGAGAAGCGAGAATGTTGGGTGTGATCCGCTTATGTATATACTTATGATAGACTATATAGTTTTCCCTATTAATATACTAGACCAATATCGTTTGATGATATATCTCTAAATAACAGGCTTTTTCTTTATAAATATTGGAATATTTTCTTGATACACGTAGTTGACAGTGATATTGCAATCCAGCAGTTTGTGTACAACTAAGCACTAGACCGGTGTACCTATTCAAACTGGATGCACATGACATGAGACTCATTGGTGGTCTACGATCTCCAAGTGGAAACTGATGGGTGATTATAATTTCTTTAAATATGGCGATAAGGTTATTGGACTTGAATCAATGAATAAAGTTTGAAACTATGCACAATAAGTCGAACAGTACACTTGTTTCATTCTGATGCTAATATTAATTTTTCAAATATTTGTGTAGTATTCATTCGTGTCATATTAGAAAGTAGTTTTGATTTTTCGGAGTGTGGTGGCAAGGAATCGAAAAACGCTAGTATACCATATAGACGTCAATATCAGACTGTATAAATTTAATTTGGAGCTATGTATTATTTACATCAAAATAACAAATGATAATATTATTTGGATATACCCTCATCTGAAATCCATGATACATCATAAATGAAACAAGAAACTTAGATCTGAAGAAATTGTTATGGAAATTTTATCAACTAATTATTATTTACACACCAATGACGATACACAAAAGAGGAAGGGTGCATTATATATACATGGGGGTGATGCATTGTATATCATGGACTAAATGAATCCAAACTGTTTGCAACATTTATGTAATAGTTTAGAATATATCAATATTTTGTCGCATTACTATGTCATTCTTCCTTAAAATAACAAGCACTCTGGAAACTGTAGACAATCATTTGAGTGTTTTGAGGAAACTATATAGTACTGAGCTCTGCATATGAAAAAAAAAATACGATGGGCTGCCACAAAAGATTTACGATATGCTTTTTTGCTAATGGAATCGTCAATACTTTTGTAAAATAAGTAAGCAAAAACTAAACAATAAAATTGTTTTGTAAAAGACGTGTATATACAATCGTCTCTTCCATACATTCATAAGCGAGCAGCTTGGATCGTGGGATGTATGACGACCGTTGCATTTTATTTTCTTCTGTCAGAACTCGCACTGATCAGCTCAACACCAATGTCAAAAATTTCTATATTCTCCTGTTCTTCTTCCCTCTTGCTCCATACATTACACAGTTAGTAAATAAAAATGACAACTTTGACACTCCATATAGTTTCCCACTATTTACAGAAACCAAATCCATAACAACGTATAACCGTAAAGTGATAAACCCTAGATTTCGGGGCTTTTGGAATCGAAACTTCGTTTGTCTGCAAACAGTAGAAAAATGTTTTCAAGTTAGAAAAGACGATGCAACTATCTTACAATAATTTATTTTTAAAAGTCTTCTTGGGAACAAATCAAGATTCATGAATATTTTATTACACAAAAGCAGGTATCTGATTTACCCTACAAAATCCAATTTTGCAAGCATCCTTTCTCCTGTTTTCTCCTCTTCAGCTTCAACTTCAATTTCGGTGCCACTGATAAAAATCTTGAGACAGACACGACGATTTAAGCCTTCTGTCTCCTTTAAAAGAACACTTATCGTTCCCAGATATACACAGGACCTGTCAGTTACGTACTTAGGATCCTCCTCGATGGAAGCGAAGACTCTTGTAAAGTGTTTCCTTTTGTTTTCGGTCCGCTGGAACACGTGCAGTTTCATATTGGGGTTCACCTGTTCTAATGGGCTCCCCAATCTCGGCGAATTTTTCAAAAACATCTACACAATTTTCAGTACCGTGATCAGTGATGTATATTTTGTCTGGTGGATGCACGCCGCGGATAAATGGGACACTTTTGCTGCATCCATACGTGAATTTGCAGATCCTTTCGGCAATGACATGGGGCTTAAATCCAAACATAACGGCTCCTTTTAGAACAGAAAGGCTTGGTTCCGATGGGATTATGACCTTCTTTTCGCCAAACTTCTTTCTGATAAAATCTTGAAGAATTGATGATTCTGAGTAGCCGCCGACCATCACAATCTTAGAAACATCCTTAACCACTGGAAAACTGAACATTTGTTCCAGATGTTTACCAATTTTCTTGCATGATTCCGAGAAGAAACCTCTGGCAATGTCTGCTTCAATTCGCATTTTATCACGAACCCAGCTGATTCTACCCTTGTAGGCAATCTTCTCATTTATGGCTTCTTTAATTGCTCTCCCTCGCTCTTTCTCATAGATTTCGCAAATGCCAAGGGGAACTTTCATAGATATATTATCTGTCATACCAGGATTAAACTTTCTCTTCTTCACTTCAAACTCCCTGAAGAGATCCAGGTAATCCGATTTGTCATTCCGGGCAACTTCGGTCATGATAGCTTGTCCGACAATATTCACCAGTAAATCATAAAATCCCTTGTCAACCATCGTTCCACCCCAGTCTCCTCCACTGGCCGCGTGGAGTTCTCGCAGAGTTCCATCATGATGAACTTTATGCACTGTTACATCAATTGTGCCACCTGTGATATAAACATTTTGTATATTGATCAAAATCGTGGTGTAACAATATTCTTGACAACATTCCATGCAAAAACAAACAATAAATAGTAATACATTTTACTGTCTGATATTAGAGACTCAAATTAATAACCACCTTTCCTAGTTGTTTTACCAAAGCATGTAGAAAGAATATTATCTTCGGAACGTTGTCTATTTATATAGTCAGAAAATTACCCCACAAAAAGGCAATTTACTTTGTTGCCTTTGAGAATAAATTTTGTCTTCGCATTATGTCAAACGTATTTTAAATCCTCACACACACACACACACACACACACACACACACACACATATATATATATATATATATATATATATATATATATATATATATATATATATAGTATGTACGCTGTATCAATGATATACCACGAGATGTATACATTTTGCATTAAAAGAAAACGAGGCTTGCCGAGTTTCCTTTTATTGAAAAATGTATACAGCGAGTGGTATATCATTGATACAGCGTACACACTATACATATATTTTATTTATACCACATGCAATGTTTCATTTTATATGGGAGATAAAACTGACGGTCATAAACAGTGCACTGTAGGGGAGTGAACTCTTCACAACCCCTCGCATACATGTACGCTCAAAACGAAGTTTTGTAGTGATTCTTAATTTCGTGTACACTTCATTCATATTAATTGCAATATGTTTCCTTTAATTATATTAAATGTAATGAAAGCAAAAGGTTGATAGTTAACATTCAAACTTTTTTGAATAATGTGCATGCCAACATTGAATTGGCAGCATTCGTTGTCATGAACAGTAACAGGGCGGCCATTTGCATCTATAACGACGCTACGATTCGTGCCAGAAACATCAAAATAATGAAGGAACAAGAGGTAATGAAACAATTTAACCCTAACTACATTTCATTGATAATGTTTCTGTCCATATTTCACTATTCATATTGACTGTCAGTGTCACTTTCAATAATTCTCCTACGTTTCCGCTGTGTGGGTCCTGTTTGAGAAGTCGCCGGTTGAAAGAAGTTGACCCAGTTAGGGATCTCGTTCTCGTTTTGCGGGAGGTTCATAACAAACATATTTTGTACTGTGATGTTTGATCCGTAGAATGGGTTGCTGGTAATCTGATTCTGTTGAATATTACACGTTTGTGAACTTGATATACTACAGTCTGTCGCTGTGCAGTTTGAAATTTCTTAGTTTTGAGGGTGGGGGTTGACAGCATCATTACTTGGGTGGCCAGTGTTGCTCAGGTAATTGGAGTAAGTCTGTTGTTGTTTGTCACTAATGTTTGAGTAGCTGTTTATACACTATACATTTTTTTGGCCTGAAATTTGCATGATATCAGTTGGGGGAATGTTTTGTCTCTTAACTTCGGAATTAGGTACTTTCGGCTGTTAGTGTTTGTTAATTTCTGTCTTTCTTTAATATTTGCTCTTTCTTTCATTTTTTTTTTACATGATGCATTCCATGTTTGTTAATTCCAACGACTTGTTTCCTAAACCATTTTGGGTTTGTCGCTGAGATTGGCATAGTGTTGGGCGCAATATAGAAAGGATCTTCAGGTTGGCAAAAGTCTTAGCTCTGCATACCGTTTGTAGATAGCAAGTGGATCTCTCTTTGTTGTTTTTGTTTTCATACATCTAAGGATTAATATCCCTGATGTCCTTGACATTGTCTCCTGTTCTTGTCTTTGTCTGTCTTTCATTGAGTTCATGATACTGCAGGCCATTCACATCTTTCTTTATTGTAACACCACCACCCCCATATCAGATTGTAATGTTCAGTCACTCCCCTCAAACCAAAATGCACAGAGTTGTTAAACCCCAATGTGTTAACAAGTGCTTCAGGAGTTTCCATCCCCATTAGCTTTTTGCTATAGAAGGCATTTATTTCTTCGTCTGTGATAGGTTGACTCCGATTGGGTTTATTTCCTTTTCCTTTAGATTTTAAATCTTTCTGCTTAGCCCGAAGAGCTTCCCTTGTTAATGCAAAATTTGTATCATTTCCTCTCATGATTGTAGTTGCATATTTCTTGATTTTAAGGTGGCTATCAATGGAGAAGATGATGCTTCTTAAGCTGTTTGGTTCAAACTCAGATCCATCTTTTTACCTAACACTGAGTATAAAACCAGCCAGATGCTGATCCAATTCAGATAGGTGTATTTTATGTAAATTTCTGATTTCATTTATTGACTGCAAGAATGCTGTCGCTAGTCTTACATCAAAAAGTGTCTTTCATAAAGTGTTTGCATTCTGCTTACTTTTTATAAATTTCAGTATATCATCAGGTTCATGGTGTAGAAATCTGTCTTCCCTAACAAGCTCACATTTGGACACAGAATGATCATTTACATTTGCAAATGTCTCAGCCATGTCTCTATCAAACTCTTCAGTTAACTCGCCGCTTAGTAGATTAAATGTTGCTTCGTCATCCTGCTTCTTATCTGATGTCATTGTTTTCTTTTTTCCACAGAGTTGCACAGTGTTTGATTTTTGCAAGAGGGAGAGACTAGAAACAGCAGTGTTGACAGAGATGACAGCAGATGACACATGGTGGAACTCAATAATATTTATTTCCTGGATTGAGTGTGGTTGTTTTGTTTCTTTTTTGTGTAAAAATGTTAGTTTCTATAAAAAATATTTTACATGAAAATCATTTTCTTGTTATTTTCTCCTTTTTAAATGTAATATTCCAAGAAATTCATATCCATGTTTAGAGAGTATAATAGCTATAAAAACATGATCCTTATGCGTTTTCATACGCCATGCGCAAATCACAATTTGATATACCAATACTATTGGTATATCAAGTTGCTTTATACAAACACTTCAAAGGCCATGTTACTTTGTTATTTTTAATGTATGTGGTATATATATATATATATATATATATATATATATATATATATATATATATATATATATATATATATATATATATGAATAATGGTTTTGCATGCTGGTTCATAACAAAATATCACATAAATGTTATAATCAATTAAGATACACACCTCCAGCATCAAGGATGAGGTATTTATCGCCAGGCTGGACAGGTCTCAAACCATTCTTGGCTCCAGCCAACATCTTAATTGACAAAGACTGGCAGAAAATAGAAGCAGCTTCTGGCTCAAGGGCGATTAAAAGCTGATGTCCAGGAATCCCAGCCTGAAATACAACCAACAGAAAATGTTCTCAATATTGTTGCATAAAACCTAAAGCAGCAATTTGATTTGTTTTCAGTTGGGTTTTTTTGTATGGCAGTATATATTCCACAGATGCAAAAGAGAGACGAAACTTGTTCACAGTATATGCCTATTATTGTCCTTGTGACAAGGAAGAGACTAGAAATAATTTAATGCTTTCCAATGAGCAGAATGAATATATATATATATATATATATATATATATATATATATATATATATATATATATATATATATATATATATATATTCACACTCGCACACAAACACATACGGAAATGCTTAGAAATTACTGATGTTAAATGTTATTCCTGTATTTCTTTTAACGGGGGAATTTAGGTTAAACTGTTTTAGCTATTAACACAATGTTTTCCAAAAAGGAACACACCGTATTGTAAACTGTTAACCCACCACATATCATCTGAAGTGGCGTATTCCTGGGCAAGGTACGCTTTTGCTTAGGAAGTATATAACCTTCTGGTGCAAACATTTCCAAATTCCCCCCCCCCCCCACTCCGCACACAAGCACCACACGATCAGCTTGAAAAATCAGAGTTATTTTGGATACGCTGACCGGAAGAAAATACACATAAATTATGAGTTACTAACTAAACAGTTTGACTACACACAGTATCTGTACAGAACATATCTCATTGCCGTCACAATCATATGGAAAAACTGTTTCCATTAGGTAAAGCACAAAAGTTTTTGGAATATCTGAACATTTTATGTTGATTTCGATACAGTTTTCGATTTATCCTGTTTGCTAAATGGATTCAAAGTAATTATGTTTGATGGCCACACATGTCCTATCCAATAACAGTTATTGCCAATTAACAGGATGGTGCTTGCCAATTTAGAACTGAATCAATCGTTGCTTTACATCTGCTGGTTGATGTGATATTTATTGCATTTATTTTCAACGTGGATTCATATATATTTTCTGATTATACCCCTGCAGGTATCAGCTTTGCTGAAAAGATTAACAATTTCGTGTGACGCATCAGATTCGTTTAAAAAACATGACATATTAGGTTACAGTAGGGTTCATACACGACATTTATGTTTTCTGTGACACTCAAAAAGAATGTTAGCGCTGCAAATCTCGTACTGGGTTCAATTTGTTTCTCGTTTTGCCGAAAACTTTTGAGCCTGCTAAATCTTGTGCAAACTCTATAACGTTAATTTATGATATCCATAAACAGGTCAACATTTGAGTTTGGAATCGGAAATAAATACGAGTACAATAGATTTATTATGATATTAGACTCAGATCAGAAATATATATGTAAATACATAGTATAAAACTGATCTAAGTTAGTTCTCCAAAAAATGCAAGGTACTACTATTAGGTTACAGTAACTACACAAGCTAAAAATGTTTTTGTTTTTTTAACAAATGCGAAGTCATACTGGAAATAACGACAGACACGACTACCTTTTCCGCAGCTTCTCTCATAAACTGTTTGGCAGCATCATTCCAGATGGCAGGAACAGTCAGGACCCATCGAAAATGTGATCTTTTCAATCCAAAACCCCTATCAGAGCCTGATTTTTCGTCTAATCCAATAGCCAAATCATCATCCATTTTCTTGTCTGCTCCGGTAGCCTGATCGGAATCCGATTCCTTGTCTGCTCCAATAATCTGATCGTTGCAGGTTTTTAAGATATGGTCTACCAAGTATTTTATGCACGATGAAAACACAATCATGGCAGACATCATCTTTCCATTATCAGCGACGATTTTAAAGTCTCTGTTTATAGTCTGAATTTTTTAGGATAACGAAAATAAATTAACGTCTAAAACAACATTTTCCTTATAAATAATCTATACCTTATATAAATGTTTCTCTTTCAGATCTTAAGAACTATTTGCGCAAAAAACTACAATTTAAGCACAGAAACTTACAATGTCAAAGATGTAATAGTTTCTTACAAAACTTACTGCCATGAAGGCAATATCTATTTCACTCAAGCGAAAGATGAAAGTTATTACACGAATATGTTAATCTTTAGTTTATATATATATATATATATATATGTGTGTGTGTGTGTGTGTGTGTGTGTGTGTGTGTGTTACGGTAACGGTATAATTCCATTGTATTTACAGTTGGAAATGTTTGTGATGTGTTCCAAAGCCTATTATCTATAACTACTTTGTTTTCAGTGAAATTAAATGAGAAAACTAGACTATATAAGGTACCCTAGAAATCAACGATTGCAAATATTGAACATTTAGCGAGGGCGAACCCATACTGTCATTTGGATTCATTTCTTTACCTTTTTGTTTACTTACGTTTTTGTGGTATAATGTCATCTTAAACCTGCTGAAAAAGTACCACTCATTTGCCTTCCCATCCACAGAAAGCTCTGCATACTTCTCCTCCGCATCGAATCCAAAAGAGTGGAACTTCTTGTCAGGGTCGAACAAGACAGAAGTTGGAGCTTTCGGGGATACTTGATTTCGGGAGTTTGCAGTCCATACGTTGGTGGATATCATGGAAGGATTTTTCATATAGTCGTCTCGAAAGGAGAAGGCGTAACCTGAATACGTGGTTCCGAAATCGATGGCAGCCACTACTAAAAACTCGTCCGTTGGTGTATCCATTGGGATTTGTCTAATAAACAATAGCGAAAGTCTGCTCTACATTAAAAAGTGAGAAAGACAAATTAAATACAATATGAAAATAGCTTATATTTGAGAGCTGCGATTATCTTTTTCGTCTTTAAAAAGTTATACTGAGTACAAATATCAAATTTGTCTGGCCTTCATATTTCTATAATAGGGATGTATCCTACTGTATTTGCACTTTTGCAATACTACATATCATTTGAAAATGGTGCATATAACAGTTTCGTCTGAAAATTGATATTAATCGTATGGATTATCATATCAAAACGATATGTTGCTATTCTACTTGAGAAACTATGACCCGGTCAAAGAAGTTGAGTAATACGTGGGAACTGGGAGACATATCATAATTATATAGCCGCCCAAAGGTTAACTTGCTGGAGGGGGTTGGGTGGGGCGGTATGGGACACGGGAAAATCCAATATCAAATTGGTCCACTGGTTTAATATGGGAATGCTGTTATGGAGACAAAAGTTCTTATATGGACAATCGAGAGTGGTAATATTAAGATGGTGAAGGGAGTAAGGGTCGACAGTTTATAGCAACAAGGGCAAATATAATGTTCAAATATTTTATCCTTAATCCAGCACACATCTTTACAATCCAACACACCACATATACTATCCAAACACACAACGGACAATTAAGCTTCCGTTTGTTTATTACTATCCAAAAACAACATAAAATATCCAGCAACCGCTCTTTTGGTATAACCATAGCACACACTCCTAACATCCAAACACACACTCATAGCATCCAAACTCACACCTCTACCATCCAAACGGAAAGGGTAGGACGAGTTGATACATAAACCTTCACACATACACACAAACATAATGTCACACAAGAGGAATGTAGGATGCAAAAGGGTGATGAAACTGACACTCTTTCACACAAACACACTTTTCGCACACAAAGAAGGATAGGAAGTGTTTAATACACACACTACAATACCGTTGCTCACAAATATATTATCACACAGAAGCGGGAAATGTAAAAGGTTGTTTAAAGTTTTATTTGTCAACAAGATAGACAGACAAATACTCAAACTGTTTTGCCAATTAAGATTAGTATTTCTCTTATGACGCCAATTTGGAAATAGTTTTATTCCAGCCCTTAAATACCACTGAATCCTACCCCGCATTTTTCCGCGCATTGAAAAAACATTATTGGTTTAATTTCATAACCGTCTCGTCATATGCAGTTTTATCACACACCACAGACTCGAACAATGAAAATGTACAGTATACAAATCTCGTGATAATAAAACTAATATTTAATAGGAAAACCACCACAGCATTAATTAATTACTTTTTTACATAACTCGTGCATGGACGAGTTAGTTGGGTTTCATCTAGGTAGGTAATAATGACCGAGTCTTGACAGCATAAACATTATTGGAGCAGGAGATTAGGGATGGCGGCACATGTACCCATGTCACTAAATAACGTAGACATTGCGGGATCGGGTAACACCGATAATTAAACAGAATTGTTGATCCGTTTTACAAGGTTACACTATTATGAATACATTCATATCGGATTCTCTATCTTTCTATTTATAGAAAGAGGTATGGTGAATTAAATTACCTTTTCTCGAACACATGTATTTTGTCTGCATATGTAAAAGACAATAATAAATTATCTTCAACCCATAGGGCGATGCCTATTGTAAAACAGCAGAGAATAAAAAGGTTTGATTTTAGTTACAAGTTTTTAAATTCGGTAACAATTTAAATAATTGTTTGTGATAAAATCAACAGGACTTACCTTACAACATTGGATTCGCTCTTTGCCTTTTGGAATGAACAAGATTCTTCTTGCTCATTTTAAATTTGATAATATATATATATATATATATATATATATATATATATATATATATATATATATATATATATATAGCGTATTGTTTACTCGAGACGACCTCCGTGGTATGTTTAAATATAGTATGTCTGCATGTACAGCTGAACGCACGTACTTATTTCATGTGTGTGTGTGTGTGTGTGTGTGTGTGTGTGTGTGTGTGAATTAAATACACAAATATTGGTCATGAACTAATGGCATAGGCAGATGAGCTATCATTACAACCTCCACAATCACCATCATCTATACCACCACCACAAAAAAAAACAAAACGCCCCTTCTCAACTTTTTGTCTTTGCAGGTTGCTGTTTACATGTTTAGAATACTTAAATGTACTATTAATAGGTACTTGTCGTGCATTAATTTAATTTTAAGCTATATCTATGTAATCTGAAAAAGTTAAAAAGTGCAAAAACACACGCAAACAATACATAGTTGATGAGATCGACTGCATATGTTAGACATAATGGCATGCGCGGATGCAAGCAAGCTTTCTGATGTCTGCCCTCCACTCTGTCAGTATTCATTCTTTTACGTATACATGCATTTAAATCTTAAAAATCGGAACCTACCATATGTGTGTGACGGTCATAGTATGCAATATCGCCCATATCTTAGCCGCATAAACATGCATTCAATTTTGCATTAACATTCATAAGATAAGATGCTTTGTTTACATGCCAGGGCCTCTGTGCTATGTGGTATATGTATATATATATATATATATATATATATATATATATATATATATATATATATATATATATATATATATATATATATATATACTAACACATTCACACTTAAGGGCCCAGGATGTAACCATTTCCTACTTGAATTGCTTAGTGAGTCGAGACATTATCAACTTTCAAGACTGAATTTCTACTGGCAATTTTATTTACCAATTCCTTTTAATAAGTATACAGCAATTCTGAAGTTTTAAAATATCATCATCCGTAGCGCTGCAGAACTTGCCTGACCAGAACTTGAAAGTTAATTTTGCTTTTCGCCAACTCATAAATCATCTAAGGGTGATAATTTGTTGTTGTTCACCACTTTTAATCGGAAATAACTTGTAGCCTTCCTATCGAACAGTAGAAACAGAATTGGAATTTCCACTTTAGTTTCCAAATTCTAAACATACTCTAAACGCTCATATTTGAAATTCAGAATGTTCACTGTTTTCGCGAGTTCAGGAACGTGATTGTTTGCCTATCATTTGATGTGTATTTGTCTGTCTTTCCATATGTTCCATTTCCATGTTGAATTTCCATAGCGCACCATACGAACCAATCATATTCAGTTTCCATAGATACGCTAAACCGACCACAACGTTAAAGTTGTGTAGGTTGCTATACTCTCCCAAACGTAATATTAAATTTCTAAGACCCCGTAATAATTCATGACTAAAGGTAAATTTGCACGGCCGCATGTTAATCCATCCTTAATGTTACAAATGCTAACGTTACATTTCATTGACCTCCATAGTACATCTACCGCTCCAAACTCCCCTACAGTGTCCAAAAATGCTCCCCTCCCCCATCGCCTCAACAGAATCTTTGAATAATCCGCCCATAGTATTGCAGATCTTTACCCACAGGGTGCACTACTCTACTAGAGAATATTTTAAACACTTTAACTATGCTAAACACACTTCTTATAAAACGTCTTTAATACAATTAAATATTTTCTATAAATGGTACGCGTTTTCTTATAAAGAACACAAAATTCGCCAACCGCGGGAACTACATGTACATTTTCCGTAAACATACATGATAATATGATATGCAAAGAATACTTATAGTCCGTTAGATAGAGATTAAAGGGTGGGGATATTTTTGTTATTTATATCGTTATATGATACAATTATGGACTGAATAATGTCGAAACGTTGTTTAAGTACATCTGTAAAGTAATAAAAATCGAGACTGAATTTTGAGGTCGGTATCATATTTACTTTGGTTGATATAATCACATATTGACCTCATCAAAATAAAGAAAACTTGTGGCAATAGAAATAAAACGCTTGTAACCATATGTCCAAGAGTTCACTATTTCTCCATGCAACAGTAAACAGCCAAATATTTTCAAAGGTATTGTATTTTGCATTGCTTTTATGTCAGCAAAGCAATAAAATTTACAAGCTCAACAGCTTGCATGTTGAAAAATGGCGTACGAGTTCAATACTGTTTTAACCTCATGTCAGCTTTGCCTGTTGAGTAATTATTTTTCGATAGGTAATTAGTTACAATGTTAAAACACAATAAACCGACACGGTTATTATTCTACCAAAAAATACTCCGAGTCGCAACTGTTTAACATATTTAATTATGATTATGACAAGTAAAGAGTATCACGATGATCTTTTCAATATTATAGTGGATGTCCTGGTGCCTAAGATAGCATCGTCGTTGTTTCTGAGGGTTAAAGCACTAAATCTAAGCTACAGTAGCCAGACAGATGTTTTTGCTGTACTCCAGCTGACCCATGTGATATTACTGTCTGTTAAGTACACTGCCGCGATATCTGGTACCCACTTATGAACCACGCCCAGGTAAGCACAACGGTGGTTACCAACTTAAACAAAGGTGCCCGAGAAAGGAAGCTCACGTTTGCCGAGAAGGCAGGCGCCGGACTGAAACCCACAGCAAAATCTATATTATTTTTATCTTAGATAAACTGAATTTATCATTAATGCGTACAAGCAAGGCTGATTGAACATCTAACCTTTTTGTGACGAAGTATATGGTTGGGTGGGGTGCTCCCAATATTTTATTTAAACTATTATAGAAGTCCCACCCAGGTTCTATTTTGTTGGAAGTTAAATTTAGTGAAAGATAGATGTAAAGCTCTGAGCCCAGTCAGCAATGCCGACCGTTAGAAGGTTAAATATACAAAAAGGTTGAAATTCAATGAATAACAATTTAATAACAATTCAATAATCAAATGATTCAAATTTCCAATTACACTCCTTTCACTCGACCCTTTAATAAATCTATTGCATCACTTGATTAGCAGTGTGAGATTGATTTCCACCTGTCCTTGTATTTCTACTCATGTGTTGTATCCTTTCTCTCTCTTATTTCTCCCAATTCCTTCTCCTCTTCCTTCCCGACATTTCTCCAAATTCCTTCTCCTCCTACTCCTCGGCTTCCTCTGGGCTCCTTCTCCTCCTCCACTTTCTCTAGACTCCTTCTCTCCCATGACTACAATTCTGTCGACTTCGACTACAGTCTCAATTCCGTTTCCAACTCTTGAAGACTTGGGACCCAATGGAACCGAAAGTTCACTGTCCCCTAAAAAGCTTCCTGTGAAAACACAAGGACGGTGCAATCTTTATCCTTAGCCCTCTCATCTCACATCACACACAGCCTATCATCAAATAACGGCTATTAAATTTCTTCAGTCACGCATTCTTTCAAATCGAGATACCCATAAGTTCTTGTATGGTAAAACAAACGTCATAATGCAGCACGGTATCAATTACTTCTCATACATACATCAATAAATTCCGTCACATCAGTACATATTCCTAATCCCGTTATACTAAACAATATCACAATAATCAGACGAATTTCTTTACCTTACAACTCATACAAAGTACGCAAATATTCAAATATCCATGCTCTAATATATGCATAAGTCCATAGTAACTAATCTTACATATTTCAACAATGTTTCCAAATTCACAATTTAAGCATGTGTAAATTCTAACATAACAAATTAATAAATGCACTGGTTTACTACGAAGTAACCTAATAGCGAATTGCAAAATTAATTCTGACCACAAGCTAACAATCTACATAATTCCGCCTGGCATCTAATAATCCTCTACGTAAGGTTCAAGCCCATTTCTCAAATACGCATGTAAATGAAACACTACAAAGTTAATTCTACATACTAAACGATCCTAGTAATTAAGTGTACATAGTATAAATATAACTGCAATTATGATGCCGTAATATTCTGCAAAAATCGAGCAAATAACTTACTGACCTTTCGAAGTTTTGTCTTTCCTTAGAATCTTCCTCTAAGTTCTTCCGCCAGATTACGAGTGGCTTCTTTCTCGGAGTAAACCCTGTTGATCGAACATCCTTTCAGGCGAGTACTAAATTATTCTTTACGATTTCGGAAGGTATCATTCGGATCTGAATTGTAATCACGCCCTCTATCTCAATTTCGATTGGATATCGCTGTGAACCGATCCAATCAAACTTAGCGGACAATGTCGTTCTCGTTGTCTGTCAACGTGGTGACGGATAAGAACACCCTGTGGACTTTCCTTTTGATCCTTGAACTAACCTTCAACATATATGTGTGATAACGGCAAGCCTTTGTTAAGTGACACGGCCTGTCGCCTTTGCCGACTCAAGCTTCCTGTCTCTGGCTGGTCATGGTAACCTTGCGTAAGAGTTCAACACTAGCCCCGCGGCAATCTTCAAAAATCAAACACAATGCCGCGCTAATATTCCCAAGAAGAGGTAGATTATAACTTATACATGACTTTATAGCTGGGGCTTAGCAAACGCGACATGTTCCATTTTTACCGTAAATATACCTTTCTGACATACTCCAGCGTAATAATCTACTTTCAGAGCATTGATCAAATCGGAACAACCTCAGCGTTTCTGTTAATTCTAGTAAGAAACATTGGATGTCATTCGGACCACCTAGACTCTTTCTGCAAGACAAAATATGCAATGGATGTATGTCAGCGCAGAAATTTACAGAAAAGGCGTAATTTTATTTGCGCGGAAATGTCCTCGCAAAAAAGAAGTGTCAATCTATTCTGACCACAATAGAGCCTAGCCAATCCGAATGGCAGCTATTGGAATACATTTGAAGAATGATCCGTACGATTCGCCTGAGTTTTGAATTCTCTGATGTAATTAACCGTCATAGAAAACAATATTCAGAATTACATTTGTTCACATGGTGCCATGTGGAGGCGGAAGGTCGCATGGTCACAATCGGAACATTGTCGGCATTTTCTGTTGCAAAATATATGGTTTTGAACATTGCCAGAATATAGTTATTTCTCGACTTAACGGAAATGATTGAGCTATGTTCCGACTGAGTATTGCTCCATACTCGACGCAATAATCCAGAGATTAAATCCTATCGTTATTTTAAGAACTCAGTATATATGTTTAAATTTATTGAAATTGTAAACTCAGGAACGATTAGTTATCCCGAAAGTAAATATTTTCATATTTCAGGTTTTTGAAATGAAAAATAATATTTATTTAGTCAATTGATTTTTGACGAAGAGGATCATTATGCTGACTACTACAACAATGATGATGACGATGATAATGATGATGATGATGATGATGATGATGATATTATTATTATTATTATTATTATTATTATTATTATATGACCAAATAGATGTTATTTTAATTACAAAATGGATATATCTGAATTCTTGATTTACAGATGAATCTTTCTACCAAATCCTCTTGGACAGAAGGATGTGTCCGTGCACCTCTGTGTGTGTGCTTTGGGGAAGGGGAAATAAAGTGCGTGCTTTTGTGTACATACGTATGATCATCACTGTTTTGATAGAGTTATGGTTACTTGCTTTCGAAGATATCAGCTCTTTCAAAGCGTGTCACTGTAACCACGCGAGTGTATGTGTCACTAATGTAATGAATTTGTATACTTACAGTCCATTTAGGCTAATTCAAGTAAATGAAGTCTTTTCTTGTTAATTATTTTTTATTTTCTCCTAAAGAAGAATTTCAGATACATACATGAGCAAAAAGACAAAAATACCGAAAAAATCACATGTAAGCAATGTTCAAATATGCGAAGCTTATCTTGAACGATCATATAGAAAAACACACTCAAAGGGTAATAAATGATCATATCTAAATAGCAATTGGAGATTGAAGAAGTAAATATGAATACAATATCAGCAAATGTACAGATGAACAACATACACAAACATGTACGAACCCATATTATATACATGCGCGTATTTACGTTCGTACTTAATAAGGATATTTCCCTGGAATCACATATCTAACATATATTAATTTTAACTAGTGAATGGGCAGCCCATAAAACCAACCTCTGCCATTCTGTTAAGTCTAGAAGAAACACATCATAGCGTAGTGTTCTCCCATAACCAGCGCACGATCTATAGTTGAAATGGTCAACTTTATTAAATTGCGGGATTAATTTTACAATGAAAGCATAGAAAACATATACTTTAGATATCAGAACAATAAACTGGTGTGAAATCTGTGAAGCTGAGTATCAGATATTGGATTGTAAGGGAAAAGCCCGAGTAATTACAGCCATGAGAGTGTCAGGGTTAAGCCCGAGTAGCTACAGCCATGGGAGTGTCAGGGTTAAGCCCGAGTATTACAGCCACTGGAGAGTCAGGGCTAAGCCCGAGTAGTTACAGTCATGAGAGTGTCAGGGTAAAGCCCGAATAGCTACAACCATGGGAGTGTCAGGGGTAAGCCCGAGTAGTTTCAGTCAGGGGAGTGTCAGGGGTAAGCCCGAATAGTTACACCATGGGAATGTTATGGGGTTTTACGTATATGTAATTAAATTGCTTGTGTGTTAGTTTTAAAATTCTTTTTTATTTTATTTTTGTTTCATTACATTTTATTGTAATGATTATTGCAGGGATTCGAAATTCTTTTTCAGTAATTCTGTTTATCTAAGACGTAAAACGTATTACATTTGCCATATTTTTAGTTTCCCTTGGTCCGCGGTAGTGCAAGCGCTACGCGAGAACGATTGGCTATTGCCAAGGTCATTTCGTCTAGTTTGGATAAAATGTGTTATTTTTAAATTTATTTCAGAGAGATAGTAGATAGAGGTTCTTCCTACGTGACGAATTGCATTTTTCTTATTGCGTGTTTCAAGTGTTAGGAGACCTCGTAGTCTGTCTCGCGAGAACGGGATGATAATTAGGGTAGATATAATACTCTTCCCGAGCGCTTATCAGTCAGTTATATACCTGATACCTAGAAGGCCGGATAGGTTATTTTGTTGTTGAAACCAGATTGTTTTTGAAGTTCATTTGTTTTTGGAATTTAATAATTTATTCTCTAGAAAACCAAACGAGTGTACTTTTTTCATAAATTCTGGGAGAAAGAAATTCAGTGGAAATTTGTTCTGGAATTATTCGGAAACTTAAACTGTGATTCAGTTGAGGAATTGTTGCTATTTTGTACAAGGACCACATCTGACATCATCGCCTTCCATATTGGAACGTCGTCGAGATTCGAACTTGGATTCTAATAGAACTGTTTAGTGATAGGACTTGTATTTTTCATTCTTAGGATTAAATGTTTGATTATATTCACGAACCGTAAGTCCTATTTTCCAATGTTTACATTGTTTTCTAGGGAAATAAATTATTTTGTTAAAATATACAAAGCTTGTTGTCTTCACTCTCTTCTCTTGTTATTATTGTACGAACCTACACGTAACAGGAGAAAATTGGAGGCTAGTCCGGGATATATGAATTTTGGTTAAATATTTCAGAAAATTGTTTTTTGAAATTTAAATTCCCAGAGTTTTAAATCCCAAGTACTATTTTACATTTTGTTTGAAATCTTTAGTGAAAACAACAGGCTTTCATTCACAATGTCATCAAAAGTGGAAACTTTTCATTCTGGTCCAACTCATGAGGAGTTGGATAGTCTGAAAAAAGATGAGTTGCTTGAACTTGCCAGAAAGTACGATCTTTCTGAAGCAAAATCTTCCTTAACGAAACAAGAAATTAAAAACATTTTAATTCAATATCTGGTAGAGAAGAATGTTTTTGATAAAAGTAAGTCGGTATCGGACTCTGACATAAAAGTAATGGAATTAAAAATGAAATAGAAGATGGAAGTAGAGTTAAGGAAGCTCGAGCTTGAGAAAGAAGAAAAATAGAAACAAATGCAGTTACAATTTGAAGAGAAGCAATTGCAATTTGAAGAAAAGGAGAGAGAGAGACAGGAGAGGGAGAAAGATAAACAATTACAATTTGAGAGAGAGAGAGAGAGAGAGAGAGAGAGAGAGAGAGAGAGAGAGAGACAGAGAGGGAGAAAGATAAACAGTTACAATTACAAAGAGAGAAGGATGAAAGGGAATTTCAAATTAGAATGAAAGAATTTGAGCTGGCAAGTGGCAAGCACGATCTCACTTTACATACAAATTCAAGTTTAGCCCACCTTTGGAGGAAACCTTAAACCTGTTTAAATAGACGCTTGAATTGATGCCTACCATGTTACGTTAATTAAACCGGATGGTTTGTACCATGAACCAGATACTATTTAATAATAACAACATAGCTATAAGCAGATAATTTAGGGACAGTAACTACGGACACAACATTTAATCTTTAGATGAGTTTTCTCTAATTGCCACAAAGTGCTGAATATTGGGCGCAACGCCCATAAACAAAATTATACAGGAAATCGAAGAAAAAAATCTTCTAAACCGTGCATCCATTGACCTAGTTTCCAGCTGCTGCACTGATGACACAATGGAGAGACATTCCACAGTGTAAATAATCTAAATTACTAAATTAACTCCCAAACCATTTCAGGTTCAGAGTTTCCAAAATATGGTCCTTGAATTTGTCTATTTTTTTAATCTTTTTATGGAGCAAGTTTAAGTGGAGAAACTTTCAATTTGTCTAGCAATATTACTTAGCAATCAAATTTGGGTAATAAATCTCAGGATAAAACTGAAAAATATTTGCACCACAAAGATAGACGTGTGACAGAGTAGCAGCTACTTTGAGTAGGACACAAATGTAAAAGCATTCCACCTTGTTACAATGTTGTCGAGACTTTTTCGTAACTGAGGCACAAACAGAGAAATGTATGTTTGGTTACATTGTAAATTCTTGCGACTGTTTAATTAGAAAATGAAAACAAGAAAACAAAAACATTGCTTAAAATATCCAATTGATAATTGATCATGAACAATCTAGTCCGCATGTTAGAAAGAGACCGAATCTTCGTGTTTTTAAAATATATGCTAAATTTATCACCTTTCAGTTCAACGCATCAATAATTTACTGTAATGAAAACATACAAATTAAGAGTTTTAAAGTACTGTAAATTAATGGGGTTTCTGTATAAAATTGAATCTATTTAATTACTGTTATTCTGTGAAATTTGCCCTGAAACTAGCTTTGAAATAGTGTGTGTATTCAGTGCGTAGAGTGTACAAAAAAATGGTCACCTACTGGTCCAAAACATATGTCCCATATGAGAAGAAAGGAAAAATACACATGCCTGTGACAGCAGTTTAAATCGATTCATAAGTCCATACAAAAGGTTTGAAAAATCAAAAGCTAAAAATCACAATATGAGCAACTCAGACTGACCGATGACGCAACTGCATAGTATATATCTAGGCCTAACCCCAGTTACTTACGTCACATGGAGATTTTTCGGAGGATTGTAAAATATCTTACATAAAACGACAAATGCCTAATTATTATTTTATTAAGAAGTAAACAATTAAAATTTTGAAAAGAATATGTGAATAGAATGGGGATATGTAATAAATACATAACCAAATAAGTGTTTTTTGTTTCCAGTTGGGAAGACAACCTTGTTTGATACGGCGAAGGAACATATTTCCCGGGCCTGCGGGCCTCGACATATTCCTACGCCAGCTCGGAACAAAACGCATATTCAATTTTGACTATATAGTGGATATATTGTTGATAATGTTTTGCCACAACTTTATTTTATCCAGAAGTATTAAATAAGAAAATGTTTCTACGATAGAAAAAGTTTTCTATAAGGTTAATCTAAATCTAGCATCAAATGGATTTATTTATAAAATATCCAAAGAACTATTAAAATAAACTATTTTCACGCCACAGACAACACGACATTCATTATGAAAGGTTCTTAAATTATAAGAATCACATGTTCTTGTTTTTCTTCTTTTTTCTTCCATCATTGAGCCAATTAAATTGCGAATCAGGAAGCGAAGATGAGTTTATCTTGTATAGTGGATCCACGAAAAAGCATCTCTTGTCCCATCTTACACAGGTTTCTAGGTATGCAATTCCCTTCAGTGACCTGGAACAAAAGGTTTTGATATCTAGGAACATTTAGGAGCCTGAAGAACATAAAAGTTTCTTTTAATCGAGGTTACATGGCTATAATGTGGTTCTCTGCACTACACTGTGCACATTTATGGAGTTCTTTTATTAGTCTACGGTCTTGTTTCAACTTGTATTATTGGTGTTTTTGTAATTTTTCTTATCCATCTATTGAATTGATATTTTACTGACGAATACGTGTTCCCATAGGGTGCAGTAAGACGGGGAAGATTCCGATCATTACGGAGTAATATAATTTGTAATAAAAACAGCAAAGAGTACTTATTTTGCTTGGGAAATATTATGTTATGTTTATTGCAAAGAGGTGTTAAAAATTGGACCACACAACACGCATGAGACGATAACGTTATTGGAGATAATAATGTGATACAGCAGGACATTCACCAGATGATAAAATACGCGAGACGCAGGAAAGGATGCTAAGAGTGTCGCTCTCCTTGTCCAGTTCTATATATGGGACGTTTCTGAGTGTGCTGATGCAGACGTAAGGCATTCTTCTGGAAACGTGGCAAAAAAAAGTCAGCGTTTGTGCAGTCATTCATGGTACGCGGTTCAGATGGAATGATATGTTATTCCTTATGATGTAGACTCAGAATCCTCAATTACAGAATCCTCAATTACAGAATCCTCAATTGATAATTTTAGTCAAAGAAGGCTGTTGCATCACTGTGATTAGGAAAACTTTCAGACGAGTCAGTGAAGTTATATATAACAAAAAAAGCGGCAGCAGCTTTTTTTTTTTTGACAAGGCGCCACCATGGTGGGGAGGTTCACATAGAGATCATTCTGGTAGCTTAACGGAATCAGATTAGTATGTGCCATATGCTGAATTATCGAAATTTATTTGAACGATTTGTACGAGGAGCTCAAGGTTAATCCTTTTGGAGAGAAGTATAAGAAGTTAGAGTCCCTTCTGGTCGAGTTCCATGATGCGTTTGAAAAATCTAGGGACGATATTGGAAGAATTGTTTAAAAGAAGCATTATATATACACCGTAACACAACTATACCAATTGGCCATGCCCAAGGCGTATCTCGACTAGCCCGCAGGATGAGGTGGAGAAACAGGTGGAAAAATGTTTCGATCTGGATTTGATTGTTTCATATGAGTGTGTGTGTGTGTGTGTGTGTGTATGTGTGTGTGTGTGTGTGATTCAGATTTTTAACGTAGCTTTAACAATTTTTCAGTCATATCGCTACGATGTCTGCAGTGTGACAGTTTATAGTGATGTCTAGCACTGGGGCATCATGCCGCAAAGATGTGGCATGATAACCCACCCAGTCACATTATCCTGACACCAGGCCGACCAGTCCTAGCACTAACCTCTTAATGCTAAGCGCCAAGCGAGGCAGCTGTTAGTTCCATTTTTAAAGTCTTTGGTATGACTCGGCCGGGGTTCCAACCCGCGACCTCCCGCAGGTTTCATGTGAGAGTTCGCATATATTGCCAGTAGCTAAGAAGGATGGTACGACGTAGCACATAGACGGTGATTAATAGATATCCGCCGCCGTGAACTGATACGACTTTCAAAGCATAAGGAGATTCACAAGCACTCTTGACCGTTTGCGTGCCTATCATCAAATTGAAATTGATCCAAAGGATAGGCCTAAGACTGATTCAGCTCTTTATTTATTGTTTGAGGAGTCATTTTGACCTAGATTCAAAGATCAATTCTTTTTATATTAGATTCATTTTATATTAGATATAAAACTAGTTGTGGCGTTTGCGTCTGCCGACTTAAATGTATAGCTAAGGATATATCCGTCATACATACATACATACATACATACATACATACATACATACATACATATATATATATATATATATATATATATATATATATATATATATATATATATATATATAGTATGTACGCTGTATCAATGATATACCACGAGATGCATAAATTTTTCATTAAAAGGAAACGAAGCTTGCTGAGTTTCCTTTTAATGAAACATTTATACAACGAGTGGTATATCATTGATACAGCGTACATACTGTACATATATTTTATTTATATCACATACAAATACATATATTTGCCCTTTGAACGGAGTTCACATTTACTACAGGCAGCCGTGTATTGACCTAGTGAATGAACTCCTCACATCCCCGAGTGTGTCCGCTACAAAATGTAGTTCTATGCCTTTATTGGCTATTTGCAAGCACCTCTACATATTGATAAGTTGATTGTTTTCTTTTCTTGGTTTCTATTTTTCTCCACATTGATTAAATCAATATAACACACACTTATGATTTAAACATGAAAGATTGTTTTAATGATAAAAGTAGTGCACTAGCAACACTTGCATAGATACGCTTTTCACATACCGGCGCATGGAAATTAATGTGGAATAGAAACTAAGCGAAATGACGAACCAGCAAGAGGTAATTAAAATATTTTAATATATTTACAGTTGATTTAAGCCATTATTCTGCTTTAGCAACAGTACAATCGACCATAAACTCTCTCTCTCTCTCTCTCTCTCTCTCTCTCTCTCTCTCTCTCTCTCTCTCTCTCTCCGTAGAGGATTTTATTTGTGTCATCCCACGATATCTCTGGACTTATGAATGATGGTAAAAGTTAAGTCCAACCGACCAAAGGATGAGAGACAGAGACAGAGACAGAGGCAGAGTTTTAAAGTCAAACCAACCGGGGGGGGGGGGAGAGAGACAGAGAGAGAGGCCTTTGGACATTTTCATATTTAAATAATAATAATCGATTTTTTAGAACATTATGGTATGTTTCAGACGGACCACGATCTCAGCTTTGAATGTGCATACATTATCGAGCGATGTTAGTTTCCTGACTCTCAGTTTTCTTGGACATAAATCTAACTTTTCGACCTCCATAAGCATCACAATCATTTAGTACGAATTGCCAGTTCAGTCTGTTGAGAAGTGGAAGCTCGCATGTCTCTACAATTTTAAATAAATAAATATACTCGACGACCACCATATGTTTTAATACCACCCTGCTATAAGGATAGCAAATTTAAAGAATCGATTGTTTCCTCTTTTTTTTCATTAGAGCTTACTACAAAGACGTTTCTGGTTTTAGGACGACGTTGTTTTTGGTCAAAGACTAGAAATTGGTCATATTAATGCTTCAAAGTATTGTCAGTACCTGGGCTATCTAATTCCTTTTTATAAGGAAATTATCGTTGTCATGCACTCCCGTTTTCAGACCAAGCAACTGTGTGAGTTTCTACGAGAAAGTTCATATTACAGACAACATGTGGTTGTTATTTACTTTGCACGAATGAAGTTTCATTTCCATTACTATCCAAGTTAAAATTTATATCACTATTGATATTAATGTACTGAATATCGATATCTTTTAAAACGTGTATCACGATGGATACTTTTATATTGGATATCGATATCAGTTGGTTACAATTACTATTAATACTTTGGACTAGCCCCGTTGATACGAAATGTGGCGGTTTCACCATTCGGCCTTTTATATTCCATCAATGATACACAGAATAAGTACATCAGCAGCATACATCAACATCAAAATGTTTAAAAGTAACTTAAAGAATAAAGAAATAAAGAGATTAAATGGATGAACATTTTGAAAAATAGAGATAAATGGGAGGAATACCTAATATGTACTAATATATGAATACAACAACGCATGAGAATAGGAATATAATTAAAAGGCAAACAAGCAGGTATGATCACATGATGAGACATAAATATTTACTTCTTTAGCATCATAAGAAGGCATTTGAACTCAAGAAGTGATTTACAGTTGTTTCTGGTAAATTAAAAGAATATCGAGTCTTCGTTTTCAGAAGGAATTTTTGTGTTTGTAAATCGAACAAGCAATAAAATAGGTACAGACTTACCCTATCAATTAGTAATCTTTCATATTTGCCTACAAGCTACTAATGTTTCCCAATTAGAAGAGTGTTGGTATAAAGCTATTTGATATACCAATACTGTTGGTAAGAATACTGTATACCAACTGCGGCAGAGAATATTTTTGTATCAAATTATATATATATAGCTGACAGAAAGTCAGAATGATAGGTATATTATTTTGAACGGATTTTTAGATATATTCAATTCTGGGATTAATATACCATATCAGTGGAGTGTGAACAATGTTACAGAACAGATTAAATCGCTGTTTCGTTTGAATGCATTATAAAGATTTGTCAAAGAGGCTGAAAATATGTAATATGACCTTCAAACACATGTCCAGAACATACTGAACTCCAACGCTGTCAACTGGGCAAATATTGTGAGAAAAATCTTGAACGAACATGTTGTATGTTGTTGTTGTATGCCATTTTTCAGCACAAGATAGGCAATGCATGGCGGCCAGTATTAATGGTGGAGGATGAACCCGGGAAAACCCCGGAAAGAACAACCAACCCACGAGAAGCAACTGGCACGCTTTCTCACATACTTACATTGGCCGAAACCGAGGCTCGAACCCATGCAGACAGAGGTGAGATGGCAGTGATCCCTAACGGTGAGCGCTTTAGACCACTCGGGGCCCCTTGAACGAACTAACGTAATAATAATGAACGAACATTATTTCATATTGTGCATGAAAAACGAAGGTGCAAAAGTTGGCGAGATCACCAGAAACCAATGCACACTGCAATGATGATAAGTATCATCAAGGAAAAATCGATTAGCGAGATGTTTTCAGTATTAATATAACTATGACATACATAATAACCGACCGTGAAAAGAATTATGAAACATTATACAACGAGCTGGAAAGCAAAACGGCTGGCTCTGTGTGTTTAAATTTATCAGCGATAATTATGCTTCAGAAGTAAATGAAATAATAAACAGGCTTGAAGATATTGCAGTTTCTAACCCTGGTAAATTAAAAATAATTCTCAATTAGACAACAATTTTCACTTATATACCAGGATGCCGACTGTGATTCAACTATGGCAACTCGCGCAAGAGCGTGGGATACGAATACCAAGCCGTTTGCGAAAATCTCACATATTTACGTTATAAGGACCACAACTGGTTGTGCAACAATATGGCCCAGATCAATCAAGTGAAACAACAATAGTGCAAGAACTGAAACAATTCGCGCGTGAGTGTAATATACACGTAACAAGATATGCCAGAAAAGCTGACATGCTTACATCATTAGGTTGTGTTGCTGAACCGCGACATACTGCGAGAGAGTTTCGTGAAACTGCAGCACGATTAAATATTCAAATTCTTTCAGAACCTAAAGAGCTGAAATTGCACACGTGGTCGAGGATGAACAAGACATTCGTCGTACTACAGTCGTTATTGTAGCTGAGGTTGCTGATTATGTTTTCTTTAAAACGACAGTACAAATACCATTGCTCCTGAATTGTCGCAGAAGCATAGCAATAAAAAAAATGCCCTATTTGAAGTTTATAGAATTAGAAAATGATGTGGCATTTATCCCACGCGCATAAAATCCAGACAGAAACTCTAGACAACTTCTTTTGAAGACGATTCCTGGAAACATTTCGGTGTTACAACGCTCTGTTAACCCGGGAATTATAATGGATATTGTTCTCAGTGCGCATTTGACTATGCCGCTGAATCATAAGTCAGCAAAGATTGGTTTAAGATCAGAATTGTGTTGGTTTAATGGTAGCCCACTGATAATTTTAAACCATAAGCCTATAAATTATGAAATCAATAAAGACATTGAACAGATTCTCAACAGGTTGGAAAAATACACCAATACAGGATCGGGAAGGACTTTTGAAAGATGTATGCAAGTTGAAGTGCATATTTCCACAAATACACCTTTCCGCTGGGAATGCAACGATAATCCGGTATCTATGTACCGGTATTTCGGTATACAGCATTTTGCTGTTCTGGCAACGCATACCGCAACACGGTTTTCTGTACCGTGAATTTTTCACGGTCTTTCTTTCATCCATAAAATATATGTATACCGCAACATTTCTTCCAATTTAATTCAAGAACCATATTTTCTTGTTTTCTAGATGCACTTTTCGCACGAGATTGCAAGAGAATGTAAAAACATACACAGTACCATTATTCAGATAAAGTTTAATTGGGTTGGTGGTGGATGGCACGTCAAGACCAGGGGATACTTCTCCAATTATCAATAATAGTTTATAAACTTCACTTTGCCTCAGTTATTTATGTCCTTCTCATAACGGCACTAAATGAAAAGTACTCAAGAGTCCGTGTTCGTAAATTTATCAATTCCTCTAAAATAATATATTTTTAATTTCACAGAATAAAAGAGACCCAAACATTTAAACAAACAGCGGCCGCATCTGATGTTTTCCGTGTGAAATTCATGGTCGGACAAATCAAAGCGCTTACGTCACGTTAACTACTTTTTCTTGTCTCCAAATATTGATTAACGTCGACTTGTTTTTCAAGTTGGTTGTCAGGCGTGTAGACCTGAATTAAAATTTTCAGAAATTTATATTTTTCAAAATATGAATTTTGTAATTATTCCGAACAAAAATGCAAAACGTGCAGTCTGGGAATTTTAAAATACAGAGAGACGAGAAATGGCAGCTGATAATGACTACTACTTTCAGGTGTTTGTAGACTTGTTTCATTTTTATGTTAATTTTATATGTCCATTTGACCATCACTTTAAGTCTTACAAGGTAACATCACTTTGAGATGTTGTACTTTTCAAGTAGTAAATGTTATAGTGATTATTTTATTGTTTTCATTGAGTATTACGGTTTTGCAGTACGTATTGCAATATGCGTTTAGTATATCGCAATATATCGCAATACGGTTTTCGGCGTCTCGTTGCACCTCTACATTCCGCGGGTCTAACTACATACCATCACGAGGGTTTGTTCCACCATAGTCAGCCAAAAATGTGGCAACCAATGACAATATATGTTTTGAATGGGCGTTATATCTCGCGAGTAACAGTACTGATCAGCCATGGAAAAACCAGCAAGACTTGGGTGAACTCAATTTTGGTGGTACCTGGGTCATATTCAAAAGTTTGGTAAACTTAACCTCTGTATTCCTGTTATTTGTTCGCCTGGCTACTTAAAAGCTTAATTCTGCTTGAACTATATCCAGATGTACAAGACAAAGATTCGCATCAACGGACTGAGATTGATAAGCTGTTGCTTAGCGATATGAATGGTTCAGAGTCTCTATCTCTTTACGTATGGATAAAGCATATTTCCCGGTTACGGAACACAGCAAGCACACTTGTAAAAAGTTTCTATGCATACGTTCCATGGATGTATTTAGCAACCGACAGCCGTTCGCTGGCCATAACTATTACTGCGGTGGAAAACCCGCAGCGGACGATTATGCCAGAACCTAGTAAAAACATTTTTGTTTACATCGGTACAACGAAAAATGAAAGTACTGTGTGTATATATATATATATATATATATATATATATATATATATATATATATATATATATATATATATATATATAGAATACTATGAAGAACTTCAACAGATATATTATTGATATTGCCATCCGTAGTCAATGAAGCTCCTACCATTGACGAGTTTCAATCAAGTGGAAATAATCGTGTTGTGCGCGACAATGTGATGCTTGAACACCAAATGAATCCCGCGAAAATATTTTGCCGTGGCTGAGAAAAAAAGAAAGATGTGATCTATTTGACAGAACGATACGCACACGTACCTTATTTAATCCTAGACAACTATAGCATAATTATGATGCTACATGGTAATGACACATAAGGTCTCCCAAACACTAATTGGACCTGGTTTGCAGCAGCCATATCGCGGGATTAATTTCGTAACAAGTTTGCCCATATCACCCATGAGCCGTATAGTTTTCTCACATTGACTTGACTTGTGCACTATGGAAGTATCACGCCGATTTGGATACCCCCGATAACGTATACAGTGTCAAAACCTGCCAGTGATATAATCACAGAGTATGTAGAGCGACGCCGCAAAGCTGCTCGCGAATACCAGGAACTGATTTGTAATGCTATAGTAGGCCTCAAAAGATATGATGCGGTCGCAACAAACTGCATGGGAAGATCTTCCGCAGGGATATGAACAAACCTTTGCACCGCTGATCAAACCGGTACAAGAGCACAGACAGAAGAGGAGAAACAGGCAGTCCCAACATTTTCGAGAAAAGAAAAAGAAGCCATGATACTGCAATCAATTTGCGTGCCAATTGTAAAACCATTACCCCAAATACATGCATCCTAACCTGGAGAAGTAATTGAATCCAAAACGGGAGAAAATCCTATTCCGAAGAATTATCCGTTCCTGTACTGGCACAAATACATGCACCAACAAGGAAAAAGGGAACCAAATTTCAAGGCAAGCACGAATAAATGCAAAAGTGGACAGATCAACAACAACAACATGTGCTTGAATTTCGCACAGAGGAAGAACAATCTAAATGGATAACATAACAAATTATAAGGATGTACAAGTAACATGTAGTGGAAGGAAAAGGTTTTGTTGGACTGTATGACCCTTTTGGATCGATTGGAAACACTTATGGGGTCTGATTGCGCGAGCAACAACGCACCAGAAGTTTTTATTGAGGACGCAGCGACTTGTCAGCAGTTACCCACCACGTTTCATTTGTTAATGCACGAACTCATTGAAGACATAGATGATTTATACGACGATGAGTACTGGTGCAATTTGAACACTTCGTGTTTTATGAGAATTTTATTTTGCAGTGCAGCGTGTTGTTGTACATACATCTCCTAACGTCACCTCGACGATTACAATATCATGAACGAAACCAGAATTTAATGTGACTTTTTTTCTACACCAATCTTTGCGGGGGAAGGTCGCACACTCGAGATTGCATTGCGCATGCATTAAGTTGGCCTAATATATCTGATCATGGACGTTTGGTGGTCTTGGTCCTTATAACTCATAACATTGACACGTGCGACATGGGATCGACCAATGAAGAGATCTGACCAAGATTCACATTGGTGACCAACAAAGACTCATTTTACTCGTGAACATGAGCCCACATTCAGCTTTGTCATTTCAACTGAATCTGGCTGATATCGCACGATAGTCAAAAACAACAATTCTGAAAGCATTCCCGAGTACAAACGATATTTAGCATGGGATACCATATCACTCCTGACGTTACCTCGATGATTCAGATCAGTTTAACCCATGACACTATTAGCGGCAGTTAGCAAAACTGAGCTTCCACAAGTGTAGCTGCTCAAGATTGTATAATGTTTGGGTTTTCACCGGCTGTGGAACCTGATGAATTGATATCGATTACTACCACACACCTGTGTATCTCGTGTGTCATAATGGCCTGCTAGGGAGACCTTGACAACTCATCTGTACATTAGAGATCGGCCTGAGATTATATATAACGACAGTAGTAAGTGGACGTTTGATATCAGTGCGTATTGTGAACGCGAGCATAAACGTTTACATGACATATTATGGAGCTGACCTTGGTGATGTTGTTCGCTGATTGTTTATAGGAGCTCTAAAAAGTGCTCGCAGCCTTGTCTTCGTGCGCTACACAAAATATGCTTAACAACTTGCAATGCGAGTAGTTGATAATATCAAAAACGTTGCCTCAAATCGATTGTAAAATCCAGGATTGCATGAGGTTCAATCGATTCGAGATCGACTACGACAATTAGTACTTCCACAACCAAAGGCGATTACTATCCCATTAACAGAAACAATGCCAGCCTCGGATGGTAAAATCATTAATGAAGCGGCTCAAAACGTCTGCTCGATTCGATGATCTGGCAATGGAAAACGAATTCGGAAAGTGCAAAAGGTATTAGACGAAACCAATAATGTATAGGTAAAAACGATGCAAATTTCAAAGATAAATCTGACGCGTCTCTGCTGGCAGAGCGAAGCAAAAGAGATTTTCAGTATTATTCGTATCCAGCTAGGGTCCCAAATCAATAAAACGTAGATTTACAAGTGCAGGACATATCTAGATTTTTTTCTTCCAGGTGAGGCTTTCTTGGAAATTGAGGGAAGACCTATGGTATTGTTCAATAGCGCAAAATTCAATTGACGGAATGGAAATCGAAGCAATTATTGACAACGACGATTATTGGACTCGACAGATACAGACATACTTACGCGAGATCCGCTGGGCCAAGTATGAAGTGCATCAAGGATGCCTCTGATAATCCAGATTCTCAACCGTATATATGTAGGGGACCAAAACTACGGAGCGCCCCGGCTAATGATGTAGGTTCAGAACTCGTAGTTATGGGCGCTGCCAACACTTTCAGTGGTAGATTCGTGGGCAACTTCTTGGAGGCTCTTTATGATTTTCATGTCCGATTCCTTACAGTCAATACGTAGAGATGTTTGCAAGGTTATGCTTGGAGCCAAACACAAAGTCACGTTAACCCGTAACAGCAGCGCCAGCAATGCAATTTGGCGTGTCGGAACTGCCGCTACTGACTAAGATGAGTTTTCAACATTAACGGTATGTATCTCTGTGCTAACCCCTTCACAGACCGCAGAAGACCGTGTCTTGTCATTTATGAAGTCTGGAACCGCACCAACACTGTTGCTTCTTGCGTCAACTACCATTACGTTGTACCAGATTTATTACTTTTCATTGGAACACATGGAGGTTTTTAGAAAGCACGTTATTGCCATGAATTTTCATGCACCTGTAAGTGTGGCTGGCGTCTGCGGTTGCAGACCTTTAGCTGTGATCATCGCCAAGAATGAATGAGAACCCTTGACGCGCCAGTGGAAAACTAGTAATGTTTTCACAAATTGACAGAGTAATTAGACCTGTCACGTATTCAAAGAATAAAACTTTCTTGTGAATAAAACTGCAATAAAAAGGTGATTGCGGCTCACACTGAGGCTTTCTCCAATAATGTTATCTTTAACTGTCTCCTTGTAGTTTACCCAAACACAACTTAATCGGCTTAATTGGGCCAAACGAAAATACATCTTGGTGACATAGAAATTATCCAAGTCAGAGGTGGTGCAAATGCAAAAGGCTGGTGAAATATTTCCATTTCTCGCATCACTTCCAGCGTTGTTAGCGGCTGCACCCTCAGCAGCTGCAAAAGTGGCCGCTTAAGGGGCTGTCGAAACGGCATCTGTGATGCCTTTGAAAAAGGGGGTTTATGGACGAATAACAAAGGAAAAGTTCTTCGATTTCCAGGAACAACTCGCAGAATACCCTCAGGCAGAGGTCTTCGACTACCCGGTACAACTCGCAGAAGGCCTCGCGCCTAACCAGTTTTGATTTACTTGCGATCGAAAAGTTAGCCAAGCATGTCCGATGTATTTATATGCAGGATGAACTCGGATTCAAAGGCTGTCAGGCGATGATTCCACACACAAGGGAAACTGGTAATGTTAACCCGGATTCAACAACATGATCTCGAACAAATTGGATCGCATACATGATAACAGCCAAACATCTGTCTTATTTTGACTCATATGGACCTGCATGACCAGTTGAAGTTGTTGATTATTTAACCCGTGGCAGACAAAGCCGTTTATCACTGCTTTATTCGAATTTACCGTTACAGATTCGGTGGACTGGCCAATATGTGATCATCTTGTTGCGGAAGCGTTTCATGCACTTGCGGGATGCAAAGTTTCCTTAAGCCCAACCCAGCAAACACATATTGATTTAAAATTAAAGTACGCTTAACAGTACAAAAAATGTATATTAATATTCACTTGCACAACTCAACTCGACGCGGCGCTAATGTGGATCTGAGCAGGTTAGACACTAAAGCGGATTTGTTTAATTTTACCAACCGGGTATTTACTGACGTTGACCCAAGTGAGCTTGTGATTTTTGATTCTCGAACAAGAACAATTAAAGATTCTATTGTTTGTCGTCAGGCTGCGAGGCGCTGTTGCACAAAACGAGGCCATGTCATTGAAGTCAGAGGAATCAAACACGGAAAATAATCTGAGCGGAACAACAAACTGCAGGACTCACTGCACTATTTCAAATCCCATAATAGACCTATGCAAACAACATTATATTAAAAATTCAAAACCTTTCCATTTCTGAATGATCATGATCAAAAATATATTTATCAGCATAGAAACATCCTTGATGACAACTTCTGTGTAGAAATAAACCCCACATGAGCTGCGGCATTTTCTGGATCTACATGTATTCCAAACAGATGTTTTCAATTCCGCACCAAAGAGTTAGGTGCTAATTTCACCCTTTTAAGAAATTTATTTTTCTTCTAAAATAATAATCTTTTATTATATATATTTTTCGATTCTCGCTATGTATCTTCTCTGCTAATATTCCTTGTACAGCAATTACGAAATTCTGGTGGACTTTTATTTGAATGGTTACAGAACCTAGTGCTTTGTTATATACTTTGACCACGATACATTTATATCCGCTTATCAACATCATTTTTCAACTGCGATCAAAGACTAAAATAATACATGACCAAATTCCCCGTAACCAGTTTTAATAATAAATATTATGCTACGTATATGTAATTAAATTGCTTGTGTGTTAGTTTTAAAATTCTTTTTTATTTTAGTTTTGTTTCATTGCATTTTATTGTAATGATTATTTTCACGGGATTCGATATTTTCTTTTAGTAATGTTGTTTATCTAAGACGTAAAACGTGTTACATGAGCAATATTTTTAGTTCACCTTGGTCCGCGGTAGTGTAAGCTCTACGCGAAAACGATTCGCTATTGCCAAGGTCATTTTGTCTAGTCTGGATAAACAATGTTTTATTTTTAAATTTATTTCAGAGTGAGAGTAGACAGGGGTTCTTGCTACGTGACAAGTTACAGTTTTCTTACTGCGTTGTTCAAGTGTTAAAAGACCATGTAATCTATCTCGCGAGAACGGGATGATAATTTGGATGGATATAATACCCTTCCTGAGCGCTCGTGAGTCAGCTGCATTTCTGAAACCTTGTAGGCTGGATAGGTTTTTATTGTTGAAACCAGATTGTTTTTGAAGTTCATTTGTTTTTGGAATTTAATAATTTATTCTCTAGAAAACCAAACGAGTGTACTTTTTTCATAAATTCTGGGAGAAAGAAATTCAGTGGAAATATATTCTGGAATTATTCGGAAACATAAACTGTGATTCAATTGAGGAATTGTTGCCATTTTGTACAAGGACCACATCTGACGTCATCGCATTCCATATTGGAACGTCGTCGAGATTCGAACCTAGATTCTAATAGAACTATTTAGTGATAGGACTTATATTTCTGATTCTTAGGATTAAATTTTGGATTATATTCTCAAACCGTAAGTCCTATTTTCAAATTTTTACATTGTTTTCTAAGGAACTAAATTATTTTGTTAAAATATATAAAGCTTGTTGACTTCACTCTTTTCTCTTGTTATTATTGTACGAGCCTACACGTAAGAGGTTTAGATTGGGTCGCTCGTCTTTGGGATATATGAATTTTGGTTAAATATTTCAGAAAATTGTTTTATGAAATTTAAATTCCCCTAGTCTTTAAATCCCAAGTACTATTTTACATTTTGTTTGAAATCTTTAGTGAAAACAACAGGCTTTCATTCACAATGTCATCAAAAGTGGAAACGTTTCTTTCTGGTCCAACTCAGAAGCAGTTGGATAGTCTGAAAAAAAGATGAGTTGCTTGAACTTGCCAGAAAGTACGAACTTTCTGAAGCAAAATTTTCCTTAAGGAAACAAGAAATTAAAAACATTTTGATTCAATACTTGGTAGAGAAGAATGTTTTTGATAAAAGTGTTTTGGCTACGGTCAGTAAGTCGGTATCGGACTCTGACATAAAAGTAATGGAATTAAAAATGAAATACAAAGTGTAATTGGAGTTAAGGAAGCTGGAGCTTCAGAAAGAGGAAAGACAGAAAGAGAAACAAATGCAGTTGCAATTTGAAGAGAAGCAATTGCAATTGCAATTTGAAGAAAAAGAGAAAGAGAGACAGGAGAGGTAGAAAGATAAACAATTACAATTTGAGAAAGAGGAGCAAGAGAGACAGGAGAGGGAGAAAGATAAACAGTTACAATTTGAAGAAAGAGAGAGAGAGAGACAGATTCAAATCCAGAAAGGGAAGGATGAAAAGGAATTTCAAATTAGAATGAAAAAATTTGAGCTGGCAAGTGAAAAGCACATTTCCACTTCACATACAATTTCAAGTTTTGACATTACAAAAAATATTAGGTTAGATCACCCTTTTCGCGAAAATGAAGTAGACAAATATTTCATTTATTTTGAAAAAGTTGCTGAAAATTGGAAATGGCCAAGGGAGCATTGGACTCAATTACTGCAATGTGTACTTTTTGGCAAGGCCCGAAATATCTATGCATCCCTGTCAGTACAACAGAGTTCTGACTATGATTTGGTTAAGAAGTGCATCTTAAGGGGTTATGCGTTAGTCCCTGAGGCTTATCGGCAAAAATTCAGAAACTATAGAAAAGAAGCTGGACAAACTTATGCTGAATTTGCAAGAGAAAAAGAGCAGTTATTTGAGAGATGGTGCTTAGCCCAGAAAGTTGAACATGATTATGAAAATATCAAACAACTTGTTTTACTTGAAGAATTTAAGAACTGTGTCCCTAGTGACATTAAGAATCATCTTGAAGAGCACGAGATTGAAACCTTGGAAAATGCTGCTCTTGCTGCTGATAAGTACTCCTTAACTCATAAAGTTCCTGTTGTAAGCAAATCTTTCACTCAGCAGTCTTCTGGTAGAAAGGTATTCCAGCCCAATACAACTCCTCCTAAAAACCAATCTGGTACAATTCTAAAAATCAAGCTTCTGATAAACTTGATTCAAAAACCTTGTCTATTCCTACGTGTACCTATTGCAAGAAAAAAGGACACGTCATTTCTGATTGCTTTAAATTGAAATATAGGCATCAGAATCAAGATAGACCTATTCCAAATGCTCTTATTTCTAAGAGGTCAAGGTCACGGTCATGTATTGAAATCAATATATTTGTTGGGTCTAATAAACCCCGGTCTGATTTTATTATGGAGAGTTATGAACCTTTCTTGTCAAAAGGTTCTATATCACTTTTGACTGATTCGGCCAATCCTATCCCTATTAAAATTTTAAGGGATACAGGAGCTTCTCAGAGTCTTTTATTATCAGGTACTTTGCCGTTCTCTGAGAAGTCCTGTTCTAATGAGAGTGTTCTCATTCAGGGAGTAGAGTGCGGCTTTGTTAATGTTCCCAGCCATTCTGTAAATTGGTCATCAGACTTAGTTTCAGGACCTGTGACAGTCGGAATAGTGTCTACTTTACCCGTTGAGGGTATTCATTTGTTGCTAGGCAACGACCTAACTGGAGACAAGGTTGTGGTTAATCCACTTGTAACTGACAAGCCTTCTTTGGATCAGAAAGTTGGTCCTATTGAAAAAGAATACCCTGATTTATACCCAGCTTGTGCAGTTATCAGAGCTATGTCAAAGAAAGTTCTTGAGAATGACTTTGATAAGGAAAGTATTCCTTTAGCTGACACATGTATTGGTCAGGCTTTTGATGAGGTCACTTTCACTTCTAATTTGAATCAGTCAAAAGGTATTGATCACAGTGATCCTCTTTTAAATACTCATTCTCTTTTATCTAATCAGGGTGATAAACGACAATCACTTATCGTCGAACAGGAAAAAGATCCTGAGATCTCCTGTTTGTTTCAGAGGGTCATTAGTGAAACTGAAGCTACCGAAGTACCTGTCTGTTATTTCATTAAAAATGGAATTCTTATGAGAAAATGGAGACCTCCCGAGGTACGAGTGGTCAGCGAACTATCAAATTGTAGTTCCAAAATCTTACAGACAGGAAATACTTAGTTTGACCCATGAAACTCCTCTGGCTGGTCATTTAGGGATAAATAAAACTTATAACAAGATCTTGACTCACTTTTATTGGCCAAAAGTTAAAAGTGATGTTTGCAAATTTTGTAGATCTTGTCATACTTGTCAAATGGTAGGAAAACCCAATTAGAATATACCTAAGGCTCATCTGCAACCAATTCCTGCATTTGATGAACCATTTAGCAGAATTATGGTAGATTGTGTTGGTCCCTTACCTAAGACCAAGTCAGGTAACCAATATTTGTTGACCATTATGTGTGTGTCAACAAAATTCCCAGAGACAATTTTTTTGAGGAATACTATAGAAAAAAGCTTTGATAAAGCTTTTTTACTCAATTTGGCCTTCCCAAATCTGTCCAATCAGGTCAAAGGTCAAATTTCATGTCTGGAATTTTCCAGCTTGTTATGCTTGAAATTGGCACTCAGCAATTCAAGTCAAAAGTGAAACTATGGTTTCACAAAACTTTGCTTGAGAGAACATTTGAGTCCTGTGATAGAGTTCATTCTCTCTTGTTTATTCTTCAAAATTTTCTTCAAATTAGATTTTACGGCCCTTACAAAGTAAAGAAGAAAATGAGTGAGTTAAATTATAATAATAGTATTCTGGTCTAAATAAATTAATAGAGTACAAGTATGTTGAAAGAGATAGCCAAGTAAATTATTACAATTAATTTAGTTGTACCTGTCCCACCAACTGAGGATTTAAGTGAAGATATTCAATTGAACACTGTTGATCTTGGAGCGACAAATCTTCGGAATTCGGAAATTATGAAAAATCTAAACCATAAACTTTCACATTTGCAACAACAAGAAAGAAATGAATTTAAACAGTTATTATTCGAATATGAGCACTTGTTTCCAGATATTCCTACAAGAACAAACAAAATTTTTCATGACGTTGAAATTGTAGATTCAAAAGCTGTGAAACAACATCCATACAGGATGAACCTTCTCAAACAGGAATACTTGAAAAAGGAAATTGAGTATTTGCTGGAGAACGATTGCATAGAGCCCAGTAAAAGTGATTGGAGTTGACCATGTATACTTGTTCCGAAACCGGATAAAACTTTCCGTATGTGCACTGATTATAGGAAGGTGAACAGTGTGACAAAAACAGATTCATTTCCATTACCAAGGATTGATGATTGTATTGATAAAATTGGAAATGCCAAGTACGTCACCAAATTTGACCTTCTGAAAGGATTTTGGCAAATTCCACTTACGGAAAAAGCGAAAGAAATTTCGGCATTTGGGACTCCAGATGGACTCTATCAATATAAGGTAATGCCGTTCGGGATGAAGGGTTCCCCAAGAACGTTTGAACGCTTGATGAATATGATTACCTCTGGTCTAGATAATTGTGATGCTTATATTAACGATGTCATCATCTACAACGACACCTGGAAAGGACATCTAGTCACGATTCGGAAATTCTTTTAAAGACTCACTGATGATAATCTGACAATCAATTTATCTAAAAGTGAGTTCTGCCGTGCTCGTGTAACTTTTCTAGGACATATTGTGGGACATGGTCAAGTTAAACCTATTGATGCTAAGGTTAAAGCTCTCTCTGATTTTCCTGTGCCTGTCAGTAAAAAGCAACTGATGCAATTTTTGGGTATGGCCGGATAATATCGAAAGTTTTGTTCCAATTTTTCTAATATTGCTGAACCTCTGACAAACTTGTTAAGTAAGAGAAACAAGTTTCTTTGGACTTAAAAATGTCAGGAAGCTTTTGATAGGTTAAAAGCCATACTCAAAAGTGCGCCGGTTCTAACAGCTCCAAATTTCAATCAGTCTTATAAATTATCTGTGGATGCAAGTGATGTTGGGGTTGGAGCAGTATTGATTCAAGAAGACAGAAGTGGTATTGATCACCCAGTGTGCTTTTTCTTTAAGAAATTAAATAAGCACCAAAGAAATTACTCAACAATCGAGAAGGAATGTTTGGCTTTAGTATTGGCATTACAGCATTTTGAAGTTTACATTAGCTCAGCTCCTTCTCCGGTTGTTGTGTATAGTGATCACAACCCCCTTACTTTCATCGACAAGATGAAAAATGCAAATCAAAGATTATTAAGGTGGAGGTTGTTTTTGCAAGAGTATAATCTCAACATTAGGCACATCAAGGGAAGGAACAATTTGGTTGCGGATGCACTTTCCCGTGTATAGAAGTATTATTTGATATACACTTTATATAATTCATAAGAATTTACTTATGTAATTTTGTTTACCTCATGTATAATTTACATATGGCAAAAAGAAAGCTTTATTATATAAATCTTTCTTGTTCTTTATGGGGGAAGTGTTACGTATATGTAATTAAATTGCTTGTGTGTTAGTTTTAAAATTCTTTTTTATTTTAGTTTTGTTTCATTACATTTTATTGTAATGATTATTTTCACGGGATTCGATATTTTCTTTTAGTAATGTTGTTTATCTAAGACGTAAAACGTGTTACATGAGCAATATTTTTAGCTCACCTTGGTCCGCGGTAGTGTAAGCTCTACGCGAAAACGACTGGCTATCGCCAAGGTCATTTTGTCTAGTCTGAATAAACAATGTTTTATTTTTAAATTTATTTCAGAGTGAGAGTAGATAGGGGTTCTTGCTACGTGACAAATTACATTTTTCTTACTGCGTTGTTCAAGTGTTAAAAGACCACGAATCTATCTCGCGAGAACGGGATGATAATTTGGATGGATATAATACCCTTCCTGAGCGCTCGTGAGTCAGTTGTATTTCTGAAACCTTGTAGGCTGGATAGGTTTTTATTGTTGAAACCAGATTGTTTTTGAAGTTCATTTGTTTTTGGAATTTAATAATTTATTCTCTAGAAAACTAAACGAGTTTACTTTTTTCATAAATTCTGGGAGAAAGTATTCAGTGGAAATATATTCTGGAATTATTCGCAAACTTAAACTGTGATTCAATTGAGGAATTGTTGCCATTTTGTACAAGGACCACATCTGACGTCATCGCATTCCATATTGGAACGTCCTCGAGATTCGAACCTGGATTCTAATAGAACTATTTAGTGATAGGACTTATATTTTTCATTCTTAGGATTAAATTTTGGATTATATTCTCAAACCATAAGTCCTATTTTCAAATTTTTACATTGTTTTCTAGGGAAATAAATTATTTTGTTAAAATATACAAAACTTGTTGACTTCATTCTTTTCTCTTGTTATTATTGTACAAAGCCTACACGTAATAATTATTTGACATATTTGTCAGCATGGGTCTAGTTTATGTACATTTGCTAAATGAAAAACTGATCAAGATCATAGATGTATTTATTTATATTGACCATTTATATCAGTAAACCATTTCATCAGAGCCCCGTTAAGTAACACAGAAAACTACAATGCGATTAAATATGTATACTGAGAGCACATTTGTAATTGAACGTACATTTGTATGAATTTAAAACATTTATTAATTCCATGCACAATCCAAACGCTGTCTCAAAAAGTGAGAGAAATAAACAATTCAAAGTGTGACCAGGCATTATAAGATCCTACAGAATATGGATCGACGTTTGCACGTTACATGTGTATAAGTGGGCAGCATAGGCAGGAAACGTGAGCTCCAATTTGGAAAATTAGATATGACGCAGAGATAGTTTAAGTCTTTAAATATGATTCAAAGTTGAATATCCTCAAAGTTCAAGGATTTTAATTAAACTTTGTTTCAAGTGACAGACTGTAGGCGTGATTATGTATTTCGTGGTCAATGTTCCGAGAATATAGTATAAGGATAATATACAATCAGAATCTCTATCATGGTAATCAATGTCGTCGTGATCATTGTCAACACTACTACTACTAGTACTAATTATTATTATTATTATTATTATTATTATTATTATTATTATTATTATTATTATGCTGTTATTTTTGTTGCCAAAGTCATTTATTGTAAGTAATTTAATGATAGTAGAGTTTTGGAATGAAAAAAATATTTCCATGTTACTGATGTATCTGGGGATCTTTGAAGGTATGCCATCGTATTTCTGAGAGTGCAATCGAACATTCTCGACCTGTTACTTAAGAAAACAATACTTCAGTGTGTCACAGAGGCAGCCATCTTAAATTTCTACTTCGAGGACAAACAAATAACACACTGAGCTTACGTGCCTAAACAGATCTTTCCTATGTTCATGAAAAAAGAATTATTGATATAACAGAAGGAATTTTGGCAAAGCTGTATTCAGTTGAAAATGTATTTATTGGATTAAATATGTTTATGCTATATGTTCTTCCGTCCATCTACTCGAAAAAAATAATTTGTAGTCAGCGTACTATTTTATTACTCAGGAACTTTGTGTTATTCATAGTTTATCCCAACCTCACGAAAAAAATTGAGAGAAATCAACCCAACTTGTACATTCGAAGTTTTGTTTTCTAAGTCGACATATATAGAAGGCCGAGGTTGCCCGGATTGAATGTAAGAAGGAGAGTCATATTGACGTAAACTTGGTATCCTGATATTAAAAGTTCAAGAGAAGCATCAAACAAAATTGACTAGGGACTCATAAGACACTGTTTCTTGTTTCTAATTCAATGGTTTTTGTAACTCAACTTGCGAAAACACACACTTAAAACTTATTAATTAAAGCTGAAACCGATTTTAAAAATGTCGTACCAGGAACTTCGCAAGTCGAAACATTCCCGTGAAGATCAAATTTGCAAAGGGAACCAATGAGACAGTCGGCTGATTGACATGGGTCGGGAAAACCCTGAAACGAAATATTAATGAGAAAGTTTATTTTTATTTTGATGCTGTTGATGAACGTAATATGTACTGAGATTTATCATACGCAATACAAAATACATAATAAAATACATTATATGAAATACTGTTTACGTGAGAAACAACTCTAATTGCTTAACCAAACTGTGCAACCTTATGTTGCAATGTTTCCTGCATTTAAGGTACTCTTTAACGTTTCTGTTAGAGCTACACATTATTATTATTATTATTATTATTATTATTATTAAATTTGTGTCTGTGTCCTGATTATTTTTATATGGTAAACTAGATCACTTTTACTGTCCCTAACAAATCTATAATTTACAGATTAAAATTTCTTTTCGAAGCCACGTATGTGATGTCAGTTCTTACACTTTCTAGCGCTATATCTGATTCCATGACTGGAAAGTCTGCGCATCGCTGATTCTTACAAGCCTATGTATGATCTGAATCCAACATTGTGGTCTGATATTTTGATTCGCATTGCCGATACTTGGTCGACGTTCTTCCTTATGTGTATTATCACACAAACAACAACATTGGAAGGGGTTGCCATCAGTATGAGACTACCTAATTAAATATGCAAACTTTCTGTACTTCCATTGAAATTTATGCTTCTGTCTATTTATTTATTTTTTTATTATGAGAATCAGATGGATAACATTTATTCTACAACATTTACATTGCAAGGAAGGAAGGAAGGTG
Source organism: Megalonaias nervosa (assembly GCA_016617855.1). Taxonomy (NCBI): domain Eukaryota; kingdom Metazoa; phylum Mollusca; class Bivalvia; order Unionida; family Unionidae; genus Megalonaias; species Megalonaias nervosa. The sequence continues at coordinate 69,014 of JAECUM010002210.1, forward strand.
GTTAGTCCGTATCTATGATGTCACTATGTACTTTGTTGATAATATTTCATCTCACAAGAGCCATTTCACTATGGAAAATCTGACAACTTGCCACCCTTGAGCTTTAGTAAGCATTGTTGCATGGAGTTGTTTAACTTGCGTTGGTTATTTACCGGCATGTCAAGGCAACATCAGGCTTTATCTTGATTATTTAGTTTCCTTTCAACGGGTATCTTCCAGTGCAAAAAAGAAGAAAGCAAACATTCTGAAGAGGCGAAGCATAACGCGAAGTATTGTCAAACATTGGACATATGTAAGTTATGCATGTATATGGCGTTTTGGCTACAAAGTATAGGATAAAAGTGGACAAAAGCCCTTTTGAAAGGCGGCAAAATATCAACTTGTTTATATGGAAATTGCCCCTGCTTCCCCTGCTATATTAATAGTAATCTGCACATTGGCATCAACGACATTGGCTAGAATAGGATGAACGAAGGGCACGGATCAAATCCAGAGTAAAAAAAGATAGGAAAATAGCAAATACTATGGCAGTAGTGAAACAAAATGTCTTATTCTTCTACAAGAGTGTGCTATTTTTTAAAACGATGAATTGGTTGCATTTAGTAACATGATTGAAAAACAAAACGAAACAAAACAGAAGGAAACAATCCAGAATAAAACAAAACAGTGCATTTACATATACCAATACCATAAAAATTAAAAAGCTAAAAGCAAACAGAACGACGTACACAATAATATTATACAGATAAACACAAAAACACGTGTACAGACAATGACGCACGAACACGTCAACACCAAAGAAAGGAACAGTCAGAGGACGAAAGTGTCGACAGCGCAACTCATTCGATTATACAGTCATACTATTTACTTCTGAACATGTAAGTTTTCTGGAATAATTACTGTAACTAGAAGAAGCATCACAACATATATTTCCACCCAAAACATAATAAAAAATAAAGCAAAATACAGTAAGAAACAAATATTTTAAGAACGTAACAAGAAATAAAAGTATATAAACAGTATATAAATCACCGAAAAAAAATCTCTTTGAACCCTTGAAAATTTAAGATGGATATTCAACACTTAAAAAGTTTAGAAACATCAAACAGCCGAATAAAAGAAAACATTTTATAGTCTTTATTAAGAACATTTTTGAAAACAAACAGTATAAAGTAAAGAAGGTATGCTTAATATTTGAACTGAACTTTCATTAAAAAATACATAATACTAATACAATCGAAACAGACATCAAAAGATAATATATGTAGGAAGGAGGTAAAGATCATCTCACAGTTGTCAAAATTCCAGATTTTGTTTAAATAAAATCAATAAAAGCCAGTTTTGACATAATGCATAATACGTCGGTTTGAATTTTCCAGGTTACAATCCGAAAATGGGCCGGGTAAGAAATCGAAATTAAATTATACAATTATGTCCAGGAGTTCAAAGAAGTTTTGAACCCAAATATCACATTCTATGCGGAAATGGTAAATTTCTACTTTTGCTTTGTTCTATCTGAAATGATGTTTGCGCAAAAATATCGTCTTTAGACAAAGGTTCATCAATAAGATCGGGATAACTTGTAATTATTTTATACCATTCTATTGTTATCTATATTTATTTTGCATTTCTTTTTTTATTTCATTATATGCGATGGATAATGTAACTTTGCATCTAGTAGCTGACCTTGTTCGAAATCAGTGACAGTACTGTAAACAACATGAAGGATAATTATTAGGATTATTATCTTTAGTTGAGTCAGGGACATTTGTACTTCTCACACATCTAGACCCTGGACAACATGATGAATGTCACATGTTTTATTGTTAGATACCTTTTAATTGTTCTAGAATAATGAACTATTGATCCTCATCCTGTTTTTTTTCATGATTTAGTGTGTTGTATACAAATCTTGGTAACTTGAAAATTAGTCATTCATAAGATATCACCTGAGCAGAATCAAGTTGTATGATTGTTGTGAAGTATTCTGATTTTGGACGAAATTATTTAATTAAAATTATTCATCTCTGGAAATACAAAGTGCTCTAAATAAATATTCTTGGACATAGAGACTTGGATTTATAATGAAATTCAAATAAAGATATATTTTCAGATTATAATATTGTGATTCAATAAAGGAATGCTGGCATATTGCCACGACGCAGGCCATCACAAGCAAATCAAAACCTTTAGCAGTGGATTTTTGGAGTACCATGAAAGTTTATTTAGGACTTTATTCATTAGGATTTGTGTTATAAATTCTAGGATTATCTGGAATTTAATTTATAAAACCGTAAGTTATTTTTATATTTTTCACTTTGTATTCTAGGGAAATGAATTATTTGTTGAATTTTACAAAGCCTGTTGCTTCTCACTCTTTTCTATTACTTTTTTAAGACCATATAGTCGTACTACTGTGTATGCTTAGTGAAGGGTTAAGAATAAATAAAGGACTGTTATATAGTTAGTCTGATTGACTAAATAAAGGCTAATAGAAAACCTGACCAAAAAGACATGCTACATTATAGTCTCGTCACTTAAGTAGAGTAATTAAATTAGAAGCCCTACATTTACAGACATCATGTCATCATGTTTTAATGTTTGCAATAACTTCGCGTTAGTCATGCCTTGTAGATAACTAAGAAGCTATCATTAATTAAATGAATTAATTAAATCAAAAGTTTTCGATTTAGCAAATACAAATTGTACCATTTCACTTTTTAAAAAAATACTACACTATAAACTGATCCCACCTCCGTCCAATGGTCTCGTGCACTGGACACTTCTCCACGGCAGACTTCATTTGGCATAGCAGTGCTGATATTTTCGCTGCTTTTCAAGCATCTGAACAGAGCCCTCGAATACTGGATAGAGGCGCATCCTTTTGTTATTATGCAGTTTTCCACGCAATCCAAGAGAGACAGTCCATACGCCTCTCCAATTATTTTGCCAGAGACACATCTGTCATGATATAACTTCTTTATGCCATTTCGGTTGATATTGCCATAGCAAGCAGAAGTGGCGCAGCAAATAGTGACCAAATTTGAAAGTAACGTTAAATATCCTTGAAAATTGAACATTATGCCAAAGTAAAGTTTCAGCTCATTCCTATGTCTGATTCCACTGGATAGGTATTCGCTTCATGTCTGGACTCACATAATGAATAATGTATTATGAACGATAATTATTGACAGGCGCATGACGGATATTGCTGTATCACAGATATATGCAACCTAAATTTAAAACGATCCATGGTAAATCTCTAAGCATTGTGTTTGACCAACAGATAATGCATTACTCAATAACAAAAGTTCTTTCTACTTCAGTGATTAACATGGCTAAGATCAATGCGTCTGACATGCGTTTCAGCAGAAATTGCGCTTTTTGCATAGTAAATGCGCTCTCTCACTCTCACTCTACACATGCACATATATGAGAAAAAGATAGCTAGTTCACCGTATGATAAAATCTGAAGTTGCCATTTTCTATAAGTTTGGTTCTACCTAGGCGTAACATTCCACTAGATATACTGTTGACTATATTGGTTGCCAGGGTTATTTGTTTCGTAGATTGATGTATAGCTACTAGAATAAAAGTCATGTTGGGATATCAGTTCGTATATTGTATACAAAAAAAAAAAAAAAAAAAAAAAGAAAGATTTTAATATTGCATAAATAACAGATGGCTCTTTCATGATCAGCGTATGATCGTGTGAAGGATGTATATGGGTACATGTCCAGTCTATTTGTTGAAATGTAATTGTATGCACTGGACGAATATTGACCCGATTTTTGTTCTGTTTAGATAGATTGATCGACAGACAGACAGACAAATATAATTTAAGTTGGAGTTTGCAACGAGACAAGGAAATCCCAGTCAAAGGGTTACATTATTTGCCGTCTCCGCGACTGGGATTTCCTTGTCTTGGTACAAACACCGACATAGGTTATTTTTCTCACTCATATGTTCCATTAAAATAAAAATATCCCTGCAGCTGTGTAATATAGTTGGCAGATTCAAAACACATCAGGTATTATTATTGCCTCTCACTCTGTATAGTCATCAGGTTTCGTACTCTTTCATGAAAATCTGAATAATTATCTAAGTAGAATATAGCTATATACGCTGCTATTAGAAAGGAAATAAACAATCAAGAAAAATATACAATTGTTACGTGCTGCAAGTATTGCACCATGAACGTCTCGAGCCACGTTCTAACTAACTACGAATGAACGCGGGGAACGAACGCAGCACGAACGAAAACCCCTATGGGCAAAACGTAGAGCGACACATTATTCATGAATATCATTCTTTTAAGAACTACCCTATCTTAAACTTTATAAGGGTTGCTGTTCTATGCATTTAATACCTAGCAATTATTGCTGTGTTAAGGGTATTTAAAATTGCCACAATGCCAATGTATATATATATATATATATATATATATATATATATATATATATATATATATATATATATATATATATATATATATATTTGTGTGTGTGTGTGTGTGTTGGAAAGAGCGCGTACATTACTACTTGAGTCTGAAGTAATACTAATGTCTTCATCTGCGTCTCCGTGCATTCTGGTCTACATAACGAGCTACATTTTAAATAATTTATTGAGAATACTGCCTCAATCCAGTGCAATTGTTAACTAAATGGATAATTCCTCGTGTTTCATTTTGTATACGATGCTAGCCAAACAATTTAATCTAAGGGACTGAACAATATTTGTCTTGATGCCATAGAACCAATCAATAACAATTAATAAATAATTTATAAAATATATGTGACGAACTACATGGTTGGAGTGGGGTGCTCCCAATATTTCATTTAAACTATTATAGAAGTCCCACCCAGGCTCTATTTGGTTGGAAGTTAAATTTAGTGAAAGATAGATGTAAAACTCCGAACCCCCAATCAGCAATGCCGACGGTTAGATGGATAAATATGCAAAAAAGGTTGAAATTCAATGAATAACAATTTAAAAAAACAATTCAATAATCAAATGACTCAAATTTCCAATTATACTCCTTCCGCTCGACCCTTTAATAAGCCTATTGCATCACTTGATTAGCAGTGTGAATTTGATTTCCACCTGTCCTTGTATTTCTACTCATCTGTTGTATCCTTTTTCTCTCTTCAATTCTCCCAATTCCTTCTCCTCGTCCTCTCCGACCTTTCTCCAAATTCCCCCTCCTCCTCCTCGACTTTCTCTAGACTCCTTCTCCTCCTCCTCCATTTTCTCGCCCACGACTACATTCATGTCAACTTCGACAGTCTCGGCTACAGTCTCAATTCCGTCTCCAGCTCTTGAAGACTTGGGACCCAATGGAACCGAAAGTTCTCGGTCCCCTAAAATGCATCATGTGAAAACACAAGGACGGTTCAATTTTTCTCCGCAGCTCTCTCATCTCACACTACACACAGCCTCTATCATCATATAACGGCTATTAAATTTCTTCGGTCACGCATTCGTTCATATCGAGATACCCATACTTTCTTGTATGGTAAAACAAACGCCATAATGCAGCACGGTATCAAATACTTCTTATACATACATCAATAAATTCCGTCACATCAATACATATTCCTTATCCCGTTATACTAAACAATATCACAATAATCAGACGCATTTCTTTACCTTGCAACTCATACAAAGTACGCAAATATTCAAATATCCACGCTCTGATATATGCATACGTCCATAGCAATTAATCTTACATACTTCAACCATGTTTCCAAATTCACAATTCAAGCATGTGTAAATTCTAGCATAACGCATTAATAAATGCACTGGTTTACTACGAAGTAACCTAATAGCGAATTACAAAATTAATTCTGACCACCAGCTAACAATCTGCATAATTCCGCCTCGCATCTAATAATTCTCTACGTACGGCTCAAGATTATTTCTCAAATAAGCATGTAAATGAAACACTTCAAAGGTAATTCAACTAAACTATCCTAGTAATTAAGTGTACATACTACAAATAATTACAATTATGATGCCGTAATATTCTGCAAAATTCGAGCAAATAACTTACTGAACTTTTCGAAGCTTTGTCTTTCCTTAGAACCTACCTCTAAGTTCTTCCGTCAGATTACGAGTGGCTTCTTTCTCGGAGTAAACCCTATTGATCTGCAATCCTTCCAGGCGAATACTAAATTACCCTTACGATTTCCGAAGGTATCATTTTGACTGGATATCGCTGTGGACTCATCCAATCAAACTTAGCGGACAATGTCCCTCTCGCTGTCTGTCAACATGGCGACGGATAAGAACACGTCCCGTTCACCCCGTGGACTTTCCTTTTGATCCTTGAACTAACCTTTAACATATCGGTGTGATAAAGGCAAGCCTTTTGTTAAGTGACACGACCGGTCGCCTTTGCCGACTCAAGATTCCGGGCTCTGGCTGGTCAAGTTAACCTTGCGTAAGAGTTCAACAAGACAGGTAGAATATAGCTTATACATGGCTTTATAGCTGGGGCTTAGCAAACGTGACACAATCTTATATTTTCTTCAACCGATTTTCAGAAGAATTAAACATCCCTGAATTGATAGTTTCACGTTGCATTACGTGCGCCTGCAAGTCAATCCGATCTTCTGACCATACAAACGTAATTCCGTAAAACCATCGGCGCTAGCTGGTTGGAATGGAATGATTAAAAACAAGCCCTCGACATAGAGCAATTTTATTTTTGCATGCATATTTCGATATATATATATATATATATATATATATATATATATATATATATATATATATATATATATATATATATATTTCGTATATATAATTAAATTGCTTGTGTGTTAGTTTTAAAATTCTTTTTTATTTTATTTTTTGTTTCAATACATTTTATTGTAATGATAATTTTTACTGGATTTGATATTTTTGCCAGTAAATTTAGTCTCTGATTTGACCTGAATAGAACGTAAAAGGTATTACATTAGCACTATTTTTAGTTCACCTTGGTTCATAGATCTTGTAAACATCGAGTTAAAACGATTGGCTATTGCCAAGGTCATTTCGGCCCACGTGTTAACTAAATTGTAAAGAACATTTCTTTATATATATATATATATATATATATATATATATATATATATATATATATATATATATATATATATATATTTTCAGTGTGCGAATTTGATTCTTAGATAGGGCTATTCTAGCTACGTGATAATTGGCATTTTCTTACTGCGCTCTTCAAGTTAGAAATCACGTAGCCCGTCACGTGAACTACCATGTGATCTAAATTCGAGGCTTAAAACAACCATTTTCTACTAGATCTAGTCAGTCGTATGTTTACACCTTGAAGGTACAAGGTGTTTCAATTGTTGATGTCAGATTGTTTTGAAGTTCATTTATTATTTTGAATTTAATAATTCATTCTCTCGAAAACAAAACAAGTGCTTCATATTTATAAAAGTTCTGGGAGAAAAACATTCAGTGGAAATTTATTCTGGAATTCTAAACGGAAACATTATAAACTGTGATTCAATCGAGGATCTGTTGCCATAAGTACAACAACCTCATCTGACGTCATCGCCTCCATATTGGAATTTCATCGAGATTCGAATCTGGATTCAATTAGAACTGTTTAGTGATATGACTTATATTTTTCAATTTTAGCATTAATTTTTGGATTAAATTCCCAAACCGTGAGTCCTATTTCCTATTTTTACATTGTTTTCTAAGGAAATAAATTATTTTCTTAAAATTTGCAAAGCTTGTTGGCTTCACTCTTTTCTTTTGTTACTTTTGTGTATATATATATATATATATATATATATATATATATATATATATATATATATATATATATATATATATTGTGTGTGTGTGTGTGTGTTGGATTTTTAACGTAGCTTTAACAATTTTCCAGTCATATCGCTACTATGTCTGCAGTGTGACAGTTTATAGTGATGTCTAGCAATGGAGCATCATGCCACAGACATGTATCATGTCCCACCCAGTACCATTATCCTGACTCCACGCCAACCAGTCCTAACACTAACCTCTTAATGCTGAGCGCCAAGCGAGGCAGCTGTTAGTACCATTTTATAAGTGTTTGGCATGACTCGGACGCGGTTTGCAACTGGAACTTTCCGCATCTGAGGCCGGACACTCTAAGCACTTTGTTCACCGGAGCGGTCGCATTGAGTTTTTTGGAGTCTTCTTTCTTATAACTTAGTATTTAGACTATATTCATACCAATGCATATGCGTCTGTATCTAATCGATAGAAGGTCTCTTCGTGGTTTTTGTGCGTGTACAAGAGAGAGAGAGAGAGAGAGAGAGAGAGAGAGAGAGAGAGAGAGAATTGTGACATCCAAGATTACAAGACAATAGAGATCAGTTGTCCGAAATTTAATAAGAACATTTTTGTTTCTTAACTAGGAAGACACAAATACAATAAATGTTTAGTTTTTAGTTTGTCACTTGGGCACCCCAACAAACAGCCACCCCATCCTTTCCGAACAGAATACTTTTTGCTTTACTCCATCCACAAGAAGTTTTACAAGGAGGGAAATCATGTGTTCTTATAAAATATTCATACACGTCTCTTTTCTTCATTACCGTACACCCTAGCTTTTTGTATCAATGAGTCGTTGCCATCAGTTCCTACCTAGAACAAATGTAAAATTTAAATAGCGCGATTTATTTGGCAAAAACCCAGGCGTGCATTTAAAATTCATTGAGAAATTTATTTTCACAACTACATAAAATATGCTCAAGTCATAAACCACTCGCATTTATCCTTAAAACAAAACGACGCTCGAGTTCCAAGATCACCAAATATTTTTAAAGTTTACATGTAAAATATAATATCCCAACATTTAAACGCTAATAGACCACTGTTTTTAAAAAATATAAATACACAGCAAGGCTCCTAGACCATAGTCTAGATATTTCAGAGCTCCAGGGCCGAACGAGGGGTGGAGAGTTTCCGGGATTTCCGGACACCGCTGGGCTAAAGAAACTACACACACAAACGTACAGTCATCTGTCATTTGAAACTTGACCATCTTTGCATTCGTGCGCATGTTTATTGGATATTATGCTCACTTTGAGTAAATAGACACATAGACTTTTGCTTTTGTTCCCTTTCGGAGCAAGTCAGGGCCCTTTTGAGATTTGGAACACCCACCCACACTAAACAATTGACGTGATCCAGCCCTGAGCTCGACCAATTTAGTTATTCCCAATAAATGAAACTACTTAATTTATTCACTTAATCACAACCTTACTTCATGCAACTAATTTTGTAAAGCTGCCACATAATGGCATATCGTGATGATATCTTGCTGAAGAAAATGCAAACCATAAATATCGTCGTTTTTTGTATGTCAATATAAAATAATAATAACAGTGTCAGCAAGTGCATTATATAGCTCTGTCAGTATGTTGGTTCTAGTGAGTTCGAGGAGTTTGCAGTTCTGGTTCTGGCAAAAATATTATATATATTTGGCACACCTGTATTCTTAAGTCCATTCCTTCATTCAAGTGGATTGAGTTGCATGGCTTGAGTTGATTCGGAATGACGTCAGATTTTTGCCAAGGGTATGAGTGGACAATACTTCAGATCACCGCGCTGTTTCTAGAGACGGTTACATCATGTCTACTGGCTGTATTTCCTCTGTAACTCCTATCTTTTCGTTTGGCTCCAATTATTGTTAAATTCAAGCGTGTAGTTCAAGTAAACGACATCACGGCCGATTTAATGTAAGAAACTATGTAAGCTTTCCTCTCAACTCGCCAAATGGAGCAAACAGCGTACAGCAAAGCTTCATAGATGGCTCTTCCCGATGATGGACAGGTCAGATGGTGCAAATGGGGTTTTGAAAATTTTTTTATCAACAGTTAAATATAGTAAGAAAGAACTGCTAAATAATTAGTAGTAAAATATATATTTAAAATATAAAATATACTAAATAAATCAACATTGTAGAGTTCATGATATACCGGTTCCAAAGCGAGCGAGAAAACAATTGAAGGTTCCTTTTTATTCGTATTTCGACTGAAAAAGAAATAAGACTGATGAACACGCAATGTGTAAACAGAATTGCACCATTAATAGACTGTTATACTCATTTAAGAGGAATCTAAGTCAGTAAAGAATTTACGGCTGACCCAATCAAGATTTGTTTTTTATTAGTAAGCGAGATTCAACCGCATTTAAAGAAAAGTACCAATGGAGAAAATCGACAGTGTAGAACTGATAGAGTACTTCTTGAAATTTTGGTCAGATTTATGAAGAGATTCCTTCAAGAAGGAAAACAAGTCGAGTATATGATATTTATCGATAAAGGCAATACCTGTACATATAAGGTGCAGAGGTTGAATAGAGATTGTTCATACAAAGCTTATAGTAAATTGTACCTACCAAATCTGGACACGAGGAAAGCAAAGGTATTAAACAGATATTTGATAGGATTGAATATTTGACATGAAACATACCTTTAGTTCATGTAAATTCATGTATGGATTTGTTGGAATGGGTGAAGAACAGAATACACTTTTATAGACATAAAAAGGAAACATGGTAAATGTTTCTTTTATGATTTGTAAAATATGTTAAATAAACAATCGACCAAGTAAATAGACAATTATAATACAGTTGTGATAGCTACAGACTAAACTACAACTGGCTACACTAAATTAGATCAATTGTGGGAACAAATTGCAAAAGAAACCCCAACATTTGAAATACATGATGAATCGAAAGAACGGTTAACTCAGCAATGCACCTACACATCATGCAAGCAAACTAGACAAGTTTTCATACAGAAGGGGACACGTTGTTCAAGTGGTTAACCAGTGGCAAAGCATACATTGCTGACTTATAAGCGTATCAAACAAGCGTAATACTGAACTCTAAAATTCGATCATGATGAATCAATTAACAGATACTTATCACGGCGTACCATGATGTTTTGGCAATGTGGATGGCAACATCTGCTTGTGGAATTTCAAAACTGGCATCTAATAGTTAGAAAAATCAGAATATAATTTTTACTTTTACTTACAACTGCTGTCTAAATGGTAAATATTTCCGCCTGATGACGATGTTTTCACATCGAATAACAGCATTCCAGAGTTGAAACAACTTATTTTGATCTGTAATAATTTCAAAATTCTACCACATCATGACAGGAAAAAGATCATGTGCAAATTCGAGTACTTGATCTATAACAGGGCAGAAGAACTTAAGCTGTGCTCGAATGTCATGGAAAAACTGTTGAATACTGAAGAACATTGCCAGCTGATAAAATGAATTCTATACAAGACAAAGAAGACCCAGAACCATGGAAAATGAACAGACTTCTTTTTGCAGGACTGTCATGGCCTGACAGGTGAAAATATTTCAAAGCTGATTTATAATATCAGATTATAGGTAACCTGCTTTTCGGGATAACGGATTTAATACAGAACATGTATTACTCATTCAATTGCGAAAGTTTCACATCGTGTTAAAAACTTGATGGAGTTACTAATTCAAGGACAGTAAGGTAAAGATGCGGACAGCCCAAGAATATATAACAAATTCAGACCTATGCTGTTTGCAGTAGGTATATCTCTTTGTTACCTAGTTACATATTTAGGATATGGGCAGTATAGGTGTATGTCTTTGTTATCTTGTTACATGGTATAATTAAGGGCAGTATAGATGTATGTCTTTGTTATCCAGTTATATGGTTATGAATATGAGCAGTATAGGCGTGTCTCTTTGTTATCTTGTCATGTGGTTATGGATATGGGTATTATATATGGATACAACAACAATTTACATAAAGTCAGCGACTCGTTTAAACTCGTTTAAGCTGGGATTAAACCCTACCATCGATATCAAAGTAATCAAGAGATGGATTCCAAAAGTTGATAAACGAATTGTAACAGTATGATTAAAAAACTGTAGGGGTGACTGACACTTAGGTAAGAACCAAAATCAGGGTGAATATTTCTTACAAATGTCCCATACCTCGCCTTCGGTAATGATGTTATGCATAACACTTAAAAACGCCAAAGATACCCACAACCAAACAACATTGACCATGAATTAAGCACTCAGTTATTTGGATCCTAATGATTGTTGAAGTTAACAATTTTTATTTGCTTAAATATGTTACGAAGCTTTAACAATCTGGTCGGTTTGTTTGCATTTCTAGGCAAAACTTGGGGGTGGGGTGGGGTCACTACCAACTATTGAGACAAATAGTAACATAACGTGTTCAACATGAAAAAAAAAACCAAACAGAAAAACCCCCAAAAAACAATTGTCCTACATTTCTAAACATCCAGCTTATCACACTACCAATAGTTTCAGGTGACAGCGATTCTGTTTTTATGCCTAAACTAAATAAATAATAGACTAAATTTGCTTAGTCTTTCTTGATAATTTAAAACAATAGCTCGAGTAAGTGGAGTTTGTGACAATGAAAATGGGAAGTAGGAAGACAGTACTTGTAATAGATAGACCAACTATTGATACTGTCATTGTAGACGCTGTCATAATTGTCTCTATTGATACAACATTTTTATTCGGCAGTTGCTTCAGTCTGCTACCAACCACATTTAAATTGATTTTAGGAATTGTTTTTCTTTGAAACGTCCATAGCACTGTATTAGATTTCCAGCTATTTGGTCTCCTTTGTTTGTAACACTTTGCGGCTGTTCTTATAAAACAGATTCGCTTGTTCGTTTTCCTTTGCTAACTTCTTTTATTTAGCTTTTCAATTGCTTTTTATGCATTCAACATCATTTATTATGAATTCTATTTTCAATTTGACAGCCTCTAAATATCATTTTTATTACCTTTCCCTTAAGTAGCAGAAACTCTTTGCAGTGCAAGTGAAAGTTTTCTACTTTGAAGTTTTTTGTGGTAATTATCGGTTATAGTCTATGCTTCTCTTACTTGCTGTTCAAATTGTTCAGTTTATTTATTGTGTGCATCAATGTTTTCTTCGCTACTCGAATTGATTTGCCTCATTGCAACTTTTGGATCAATCAGATAATATGATGGGCATGATAATTTCTCTGGTCAGTGACTTTCCAACTAATTTCCATTTCTTCTGTCTCTGAGCCTTTCAATCTATCAAGAAACTCATTTCTTATCCTATAAACAGGAACAGTTATATTTTCACGAATGCTTTTCCAAAACTCTTCTGGTTTTCATTCATTCTTAATCTCATTACAAACTGATCTCGTTGGGCTAAATAGAATCTAGTCGTTTTTTATGCTATATATTCATTTTTGAACTTGATAAAAGAACAACGATCCTCCTTATCTTATTAGCTATGGTACTAAGTGATAAAAGTATTAGGTCAAGATTTTGAATTATCTTGAAATCAAACTGATTACCAAATATGTTAGTGGATTTGAAATGTATTGCTATCTACCTGCGTATCTAACGCATATGTCTGACAAAATCTAGGCCAGCCTTTATAAGTATTGTGTCCGAAAGAAACTACCATGTCTTCTGTGTATCAGATTTAACTTCATTTGTTATGGTGGATGCAGGAACAGTTCCACTTTCCTTAATGTTTTCCAAGATACAAGCCTACGTAAACTCATTAAACATTTAACGTTATGGGCTGAAGAAGGATCTAGTTGTTTTATGCTAATACTTAGCTTTATAATTGTGAAAATAAGATTTTCCTATTTTCTCGCTATTTAGCTAAATGATAAAATATTAGGCTACGAGTTTGAGCTATCTTTAAATTAACTTGCTTATCAAATCTTCTGTGGACTTGATATTTGATTGCTATTGTTCTGCGTACCTACCATATTTTCTGACAAAGCATGGGAGAACTTTTGCGACCATGATTTTTCAATTGTCTTGTAAATTTTGACTGCATTGCGTTTTATAGTTAATTATGCATTATCAACATTTACTACATATTGATATTCGAAACTACTAGCAATGTGTACATTATGATAAATTCTTATTGTACGTCTCGTATCTCCGTCCATAGTTGGTGTTAATAATATTCAGTCTCATTCAATTCTTTCAGTTTAAAATCTTAATCATCTGCAGTCATATTTCGGTAGCAATGAAAAATAGTAAGTCACAGATGGATGAAAATTTAATTTTACCTCGACTGATGTTTGGAAGACAAAAAGTCATCCGTCCTTGAAAAGTAGCCGAAACTAAAGAATACAAACAGAAACGAACATACCAATATTAAATGGAACATTCAAGGACCTAACTGGTTAAAGCTTGACCTAAATGAATAGGAAAACATGGATGATAAACGAGTTAAACGGACTTGTGAAATCTGTGTCTATGCCAAAGCTGCAAAAAATGCTTTGTAGAGTGCCGAGCTCGCATTCTCGGTGGTAGATGTGCTATACAGAGGCTCCGTCATCCTGACATTAAGAAAATCATCAGAATCCTTCTTCTCTACATAATTTTACCGTGTTTTCTATTTGCCCTCTGCCGTATCTTGAGGTACTGTCAAAGATAGTTTATCAACGTTTGCAAAACCGTTCTTTATTACAGAGGCGTTAATGGTATGGTTTAACTCCGGTTTAAATGAGTCACTGGATTATTGTAAATTTTTGTATCCAACCATGTAACCCCGTTTTAGTCACCACGTCACTCAGCAACAAAAATGTATCTTCACCACAAACAACATAGACCAACTTCACTTTTGAATTTATTTATGTACAGTTAGAATTTTACCATAACGTTTTCATCTGTGTCCTAACCTTGAAAGCTGAAATCAACAGGTCCATCAGCTTTTAACACAGTTATATACTGTCGAACACACTGTGTAATCTATATTGTTTTTCGCATGTGTGTGTCTAAAATTAAATAGAACCATATTGTTTGATTTAACTTTGAAATGCCTTTATCGGTTGTCATTTTTGTAGAAAGACACGAATCGAACTTATTGGTCTTTTGTTGACAGAGTTAATAAGGTACACCAGAAGTACACCACACTTGTCTGCCATATAATTAATTTCATAAACTGTCAATTTTCTCCAGTAATCAACAGTGGTTATTTTTACTTTTGTCACAGCGGCAGATGTCACCTCACCTAAACATTGTGTACTCTCCCGGCCTATAATCTATCAATAATTTGATTTTTTCTTGACGTAGCTTGAATCACGCTGAATTAAATGTTTTAATTGTTACTGATCAAACTAAACTTATTGATATCAATTCTACTGTTTCTCGATTTTAATTCGTGGTCATCAAGTAGAGGTTTCTTTCATTCGGACAATACTATTCAGGTCTGGAAATAAGGTGAAACTTTTTTGTGTTGATGTAAAAACTTAAGTCTGTTTTTGTCCATCAAATGCCTGGTGGAGATCCAACATCCAGATGCTGCGATCCACACTGCCCATTTTATCTGATTTTTAGTCTTATCTAACAGAGTTTAAAACTGTTTATCGTTTGTGTTTGAAAATTTGAGTTTCAATATGTTCATTCATTATTTCGTTAAATATTTTGCAAGATCAAGCTACAGGGTAAGTGGCATGACCCGCAAAAAAAGGGAAGGTTGCTTCAGTGGTTTTAATTTGTCTTTTGTTTCTATGGAAAAATATAATCTCTATTATTTAACATGACGTAATTGGCGTGGAATTGATTTTTATTGAGCAACTATACCGAGCCTCTATTTACTGTTCGTCCACATTTACGTTTAATTCTTTGTTAGTTTTTCTTTGCAATGTGCATTTCCTCGACTGTAATGGCACCTTAATCATGCTTAATGATATTGAATAAAGACAACAAGAAAAATGTCGAAAAGAATATTTATTTTAATACTTTAGAAAGAACAGATACCGCATTATTTGATTTTCAATTCATAATAATGTATTTAGTATTATTTTGTCTTTTTGCCCTAATCTGTAAGTTCTGTAGTAATCTTTGCTAAGTAGACTGAAACTTTAAACGTTAGTTCTTCAAATTTCAAACAATACTGGAAGATTACTCGAATTTTGATTAAAGGAATACATTTCAATCAGGTTACTCCTCTGCTTGTGGAAGAAGAAAATGGTTCAAATAAATTGGGTATATGGAGAAAATAAACTATATGAATTACTATTTTCATCAAGCAATAACACTGATGATAGGGATATTGTCCAACCTCAAACATTTTATCTGGCTGATAAAATTTTCGATTATGTATAAAGTTCGGAACAAGAGATATATGAGATATATGAGGTCTTCATGTCACTGTCATTTGACAAGGGTTAGACCTTTTCAGTCATAGACTGCTCAGAAGATTTTCAAATTCTATAATCAAACCCCTTGTACTTCTCTTTAATAGATCTTTAAATAAGTGAAAGGTTCCTCCCACATTGAAAACTATCAATGTAATACCTATTTTTAAGACGGGAGATAAATTGTCACTATCGATTTATCGCCCAACATCATTTTGTAGTTGTGTGCTAAAGATTTTGAAAGAATTGTATTTAAGCATTTCGTAAACCATTTTTGACAAAAATAAACAATCTATAAGTTACAGTTAAGGTTTTTACCAAACAATGCAACAGTTTATCAACCCATTGACATTCATTATCATATCACACACGCACTAGAAACGCACACCTATACGTGTGTGCTTTTGTGATATAACTAAACCATTTGACTGTGTTTGACCCGAAGGACTATTACATACACTTAGTGAATACATAATAACAAGAAACATGCTGAGCTGGTTGTTTGATTATTTCTAATCGAGGAGGCAAAGGGTTCTTTCAAATGTAAATGCATCGTGTATGAAATACATTAGAACAGGAGTCCCACAAGGAGCCGTACTTCATTCACTACTTTTAAATGTATATTAATAATATTGCAAAAGGCTTGTCTGGTATAACAAGACTGTTTGCTGACGACAGTTATATGCCTTTCGTTTCAATAGATATTAATATTGTTGAACACCAAACGACACAAAAACTAGAAAAATTACACCGAGGAACAAAACAATGGCTTGCCTCTTAAAGCTCATCATTATTTTCTGTAAAAGTAATTATAGGCGGTGAGAGACAAATGAGCAAAATTAAAATAAACGATTTAAATGTAAATGTGTTGGCTGTATAAAGATGATAATTTTATTTGCGCTTGATTGTCTGTTTTCAATGTTTTAAGGCGGCATTGAGAAACAGTTTAAGTTCTGAAGTACCATTTAGGTATTTACATGTAACCTAAAAAAACCACGTCATTTTTATACATTCAACTTTCAAATACGGGAACAATCTACCCCAAAATATACGAAATTCCAATTCGAAACCAATTTAAAAAAAAAATATGCAAGCGCCATCCGACTATTCCGATCAATAAAAGAAAAAATGGCTACTCTGAGGAATAACTATTTAGTGCTTAAGAAGAATCTATATTAAAACTACATTGTTGATAATCCAGTATGTAGTTGCTCCGAATCAAATTAAGCAGCCTACCATTTTTTATTTGAAAGTGAACTACACAATAATCCTCCAATACTTCCTGATGAATAACCGACTCAGACTTCCATTTGATAGTGACCAATACATGCTTTTGTTTGGCGATGATACCCTTAAGAAGATTTCACGCAGGTCCACCTTTATCTCAGATGTACTAACCTGTTTTGAGCCTATAGATCTAGTTAGACTTCAAGAAAGTTAAATCCATATGTGTTTGTCTTAATCGTGGCTTTTAAGTCTTCATAACTTATTATTATTGTTATCATCATTATTTTCACCAAGGGATTTCATTCATTCTCTCTCCTCCCCCCCCCATCATCATTTGAGTAAACAATATACATATATATATGTGTATCCATGTTTATGCAGGCTTGTTCCTTTACATACATGTGTGTATAAGCATGTTTGTGTGCATGGATGTATATGAACGCATATGCATGAGTATCTATGCATGTATACATGTACATGTGTTTGGATATGCATATATAGGTATGCGTTTATGTGTGTATAAATCTATATATCTGTATGCATACATATTTATATGCTTTTAAAGCTATTAAACTGCAGGTCGAATAAAGGTAAATTTCCTTGTTCAGGAATGCCATTCAAAACTTCAATAAAATAAAAACTATTCTTATATTAACATAAAGGCAGGTGTAAAATTGTGTTCTACCTATTTTCACATGCGGCCTCACCTTTCTTTGTTCCTTCATAACCTCGTTCCTAAAGCAACGATTGCCTTACATTATTAAAGTTCTTACACTCATTCAAATATCATTTCAATTTTCTTTGTCAATTTCACCCAATGCATGAAATAGTAAGTGGTTTGTATTTGTTACAGGAAAGGCTATTGTATTTTGGAATATCTTGTACTTAATCCTTTTGCTCTCCTAGTACATGCAATAAAACATATTGAAAACCAAATCAAATAAATGCTGATGCCATGATATTAATCAACCGTAAACAATTTAACCAAAGGGACTGAGCGGTACTCATCAGATCGTCTATTTAAATAACTCTGCTAGAATTAGACTTTGTCCGCAAATATTTGTCTTCTTTTTCCTACCCCCCCCCCTCCAATATTATAATCTAAACATATCATGTATGTAAAGAACTGGTAAACATCATTTCATAGCTATTTAAAGATGGTACATTGGAAATCTCCATTTCATAGCTATTCAAAAATGGTACATTGAAAATCTGCATTTCATAGCTATACACAGATGGTACAATGAAAACCTCATTTCATAGCTATACACAGATGGTACTTTCGAAAACTTCATTTACTAGTTATACACAGATTGTACATTGGAAAACTCATTTCATAGCTATATACATATGGTTTATCTATACACAAATTTTACCTTCAAAAACTCCGTTTACTAGCTATACACAGATGGTACATTGGAAAATTCCATTTCATGGCTATACACAGACGGTAAATTAGAAACTCCATGTAATAGCTATTCACAGATGGTACGTTGAGCGCTTTTAGTCAAGTCGCTGGCAGTAAATCTTCTTTCGAACCTTTATTTCCATGTAAAATAAAAGACGATTATTCCCTCTCCAAAAAAACAAAATCAAAACAAAATCAACATTTTGCACATATACGCAAATCTTGTTTGCCTTTAGCTAAATAAATTTAAAAATTTTCTGAATAGTTTGCGACATATCGGAAGAACGTGATTCAATACAAACAAAATAATCTTAATTTATCGCACCATAATGTACTTTCTTTAACCGATTCTATCGTTAAATTGAACAGTCGATTGGCGTTTAGGGTACTGTAAATTATAATCCAGAAGATGAGACGATAACATGGCCATAACCGAGGTATACTTAAGTATGATATTTAAGTATGGTCTTCCGCTACCTACCGAAACGCTTAAACTACAAGGATCGATATACCAGCTTAATATTTTATTCTCCCTTATGAAATTTTTCTGGATGTATTTGTTTTGTTTTATCTAAAGCCGTTCTTTCAAGTTATCGAAAATTTAGGTACCGGTACATTTCTTACTTGATCAGTTTGTGCTTTCTTGGATGTTTTATCCTGCCCTGTTTTCTGTATAATTAGAAAATGTTCAATATGACTGATTCTTCAGACAGATTTCCTGGATTAATAGTTCTGGTCTCAAACCTATGTTCCTTTTTGTTTGAATTTGCTTCTTAAGAAATAAAAAGATGAGTTTTCAACTTATTAAAGCGACATAACTCTCGCAAGCTTGTGCAAGTTTGATTAGAGTTGCCTCGTACGGAGCATTAGATAGAATCACCCTCTTGCCACGATCACCTGAATCGTTTATAAATGCAGATGAATGATTCATATAAAAGTATAGGAGAGAGAGAGAGAGAGAGAGAGAGAGAGAGAGAGAGATTATGCACTTGTGCATATATACAACTACTTTATTATAAAATGTTTAAAAACTTTATCAAGAATAAATTTGGAAAATTTATTTCAAATGCAGCAACCGACAAAGACAATTAAACTGAGATAATTAAAAACAAACAATTAATTATCTAGGGAGTTCAAACATATATTACAAATAATTATTAGCTTGCATCTTTTATTGCGCGGCGTCTGTCTAACCCATGTATCTTCCTACCCATGACACGTATATTGTCAGGTATATTGATGAGTACCAAACCACATACAAAGATATAATAATATGATTTATGTTAAGGTAAACATCACGAAAACAAATATAAATAGAGACAGGTCGGCAATAATAGCTAAGTTGATAAGACTTAATGATTATCGGCCTTATATTTCTTTGATACGGCGAAATTAGATGCGAATAAGAGCAATATACCATAATGATGGCCCATCACTGCTAAAGCATGACCTACCCAATCCATCAAGACAAAATAAATTCTCGCAATTAACTTTTTTCAACTTAGTTTTTCATGTGTTCAAACGTGTGAACATGAAATTAGAAGAAAAAAAAAACATCTTAATTGAAAACAATGAACAAGTACAAAACATTGTCTTGATATACATGACTATTTTATTGACATACTCACAATATATGGTCTCCTTTTAAAACTGACATGGAAAAGAGAAACACAATCTAACCCAGGGGTCGGCAACCTATATTACATAGCATGCCACCTTTTTTTCGGATTAATTACAAAATGAACGAACGCGTGCCACCAGTACGAGAGCAACAATGTTAAATTTGAGATTTTTGGCTGCCCTTTGCATGCCATACAAAACCTCTTGACGTGCGCTTATGGCACGCGTGCCGTAGGTTGCCGATCCTGGATCTAACCTGTGTTAGAGACCATTTAATCCTTGTCAAAAGCTATAAATATTTTACAAAGTGTAGCTTTCCTAGATCAAAGTCTTTCTTGTAAAATGTATCGATTATTGACATTCATATAATTGCTGGAACAGACAAATCACAGTTAAGAAAACCTATGACATAATGACCGATGTCCGCAATGGAAATTTATAATACGATGACAGATGTCTGCAATGAAAATTTATGACACGGTAACCTATGTCCGTAATGAAAATTTATAATACGATGACCGATGTCCGCAATGAAAATTTATGACATGATCACCGATGTCCGCAATGAAATATGGCGCTATGTATCTTTACTGGCTTTGAGAATAACTGTTATTAGTTTTCTTTTCCCAGGCACCCAGCAGCAGAGTGTAAACTTCATGCTGTCAAACAGTTATCATTTCTATCTATTATAATGTTATAATGTCACGTAGCTATTAATAGCCACTAGTATCGGAACAATTCTACATGGTTATGTAATTTTGTCGTTGTGAAAGGAAAAAGGAATGTCAATAAATTCAAACAATTTTATTATGCCTATTACTTATGTAGGATAAACGCTTCAACCAAAAGAAAACGTTGAACACGTACATTTGGATGACTACACGTGCAAAATTGTTTTATATTTACTTTGCATCAGAAATCAAACAGTGTCAGTATATTTAACTTAATTGACAAATTAATATTTGATTTGTAATCATTGAACGAAAACGTGTTAATACTTATTAACATTCAAATATGAATAATATAGTTGCAAGTGCTGTCGACAGAGAAAAACATCATTATTAGTATACCATATTGATTGAAAAAGCTGTATCAGCCCAACTATGTGTATGTATGTCATACCAGTAGTATTTAAAGATGAGGGTTTTAGCTCAAAGGCGGTTTTAGCCTAGAAAACCCTCACCCCCTCAAAAATAAATATATTATGACATTTTTCATCACCTTAGATACCCCCTCTCCATTAAAAAACCACCCTATTATCTCAGAAAAATGAAAAAATTTGAAACCCAAAGAGGGTTCTAGCCCAATATATTTTTTCATATTAAACAAATGAAATATTATATATAATGTATCACTATAATTCAATCCGACATGTTGGATTTGATCTGACAAACAAATTTTGTAAGAGATTTAATTCAATCAAATCAGCCTCAAGTTATAATGGCATAAAACCTAAAATAATAAGCGATTGTATTAAAAAAGTTGGTTACCATATATCACCAAAATATGGGTGAATATGGCTATTCGCGACTGAAAATGATATGAGAATAGCGGGTTGGGCAGATGATCTAATAACATTTATTGATAATATGGTTGATATTTTATTTGATAACGATATTACTAAACATCTACAGTGTATGTAAACAAGGTTTTATTTTCCAGAACCCCCCTTCAAAACTTTCTATAGTAACATTTTGTCAAAAATATGCTAGAAAAATGTTTTCACACTCACCTGTCCACGACCAGCAATGAATAATTCATCATAAACCTGTGTATAAAATCCTATAGCAGATTGGTCACGAAGCAAATTATAACTGCTTTTTATATCGTTATTCTGGGAAAATCCATTGCAAATATCTTTGACCTTGATTTCAGTAGGCGTTTTGGGAATTACCTATATTTAACCTTGATTTGGAGTGGGTGTTTTAGGAAAATCGATTGCAAATGACCTGATTTCGGCGTTATATTCCAAAAAAGCCATTGGAAATTCCATAACCTTTCAAAATGATTACATGATTATGGGAATTCTGTGTGGGCTTATGACGGCATCGTGTAATCATTTTATGTATTTAATCTTCAGGGAAACCAAATTTGTATACTGCAATATATTATGACGCTCTGATTGATTTTTATTCACAATACTATTGCAGTGGCAAAGAGTCAGTTGTGTAAGTAATACAGTATCTAAGACTATTCACATGATCGGATATTAAACGCTGCAATTTAATTTTTCATTATAGAAAACCAAAGCATTTTATCATTTACACGATTTTGTTATATATTTTCCTAGAAGAGGAAGTGGTATATGAAAGGGGGAATTTGAGACACTTTTATATGTTTCCATGGCTCAAACATTTTAAGTCTTTTATCGTGAAAACAATGATTGAACAAGGTAAATAAAAACATTCTTTGAGATTATTTTATACCCTACCATTACTATACTTTTTCTGATAATCTTTTTCATTTTATGTGAATTCCATGTGGGCTTATGACGGTATATTCTAAAAAATCCATTGGAAATTACCTATCTTCAACCTTAGTTATTATGGAAATTCCGTGTGGACACTATAAAGGCAGTTAGAATTTTCCTTTGTGATCATTTTGCAAGAGAATTTACACGTGGACAGGTAAGTGTGAAAACATTTTTCTATATATTTTTTAGAGAATAGGAAGTAGTATGTGAATGAGGGGGTTGAGACACTTTTATCTGTTTCCATAGATCGAACATATTATCGTTAAAAAAATGGTGAAACCTATCTCGTAAACAAAAATACAAGGAAGAACGACAGTAATTTTTTTTAAGAATTTCATCACCTATCACTAGAATATTAACGTTTGCTATCAAGAAAAATGTACTATCGTGATTGTATAAATTAAATTTAATTCTACCAGATACTTTACGACGAGACTCAAATAGTTCTTTCATTGCTATTTTACTGAGAAGATACTTACTACCTTTTGCAAAAAACCTTCGACTTGTCCAGGTCTACGTTGATTTTTCTATACTGATTTTGACTGATCGGATTATGCAAATTGTTATATTTTAGTGCAAGTTCGTCACGTAAACTTTTGAGATAATTAAAATATTTGCTATCGTCTGATCTGATAAGGGAGAGTTTGATTCTTTCAAATTTACTAAAACAAATACCTGAAATTTCATCGTTAAATTCAAATGATAATTCCTGGTGATTAACCATTATTTTTTTTTATTTTGCTATTAACTCCATCGACTAATGTTAAATTTTCAAACATTATTTCTGATATTTAGACAAAATTACTTGTATAATGTCCAAGTGCGAGTGTATTAATTCCGTCTCTGCAATATCTTTTATCATCGAAATTAGTTAATCCACGTTTTATTATTCATTTGTGGTAACATTATGCTTGTGTGATCTAAAAATACACATGGTAGAGAAATGTGGAGCAGAAGTTCTAAGGACATTGATATAATCACTGTGTTTAATTTCATTTTTTTACATTTTTCTTAATACCTTTTAACTTTTTAATTTCATCACTTTCAATTTGTCTTTGTTCGAGCATTTCTTTAGTCATGTCACTTTATATCAATTTTGATAGAATACATCTTGCTTCGAAGACCAACAAATTCCTTAACTGGTATAAACATAAATTCATGTTTCATTTTTCCAATAACTTTCTTATTCGAATTATCTTGAAATCCACTACATGCTGGATAATCTGATAAGTCAAATAGGTCACGGCGTTTATAAATATCTTGATAGATATTTTCACATTTTATGTTATAAACTAGCGAATCTGTATCAGTAAATAGCAACTCTGAATCTGGCCACTGCTTTTTAGTAAAATTATAATGAAAATCGTACATCAGCCACTTTGATATATCAAGTACAGCTGCACCAACATAAATAGGTTTATTTAACTTTAAATTTGTCTTTCGTCGTTGTATTGCAACAAGATTTTCATTAAATATTTTCAACTAACAAAACCATCATCATTAACTACTTTATTTCTGCGATTTATGTCGTTAACAATTTCTATAGAGACTCGCTTGCAAATATTTTCCATCGTCTTACCGAACACCGAGTTGTTCATCAACTTGAAAAAGTTTTTCTCAAAGTCAGTCTTAGCCACAGCACGACGTTTCGTATTTAGATCAATATAATTTGCCATCCACTTCGACTGATTAAACTTTAGCACGCGATGGACCTTTCTCAGAATTAGTCCAGCATCTACTGCTTGTTTTAAATTTTTGTAATGCATAACATAATTTCTTTTATCTAACAAATTTGGAACTAACTTATTAACAATCGAATTTTTTGCTGTTGTCGTTGCTCGTTGTTCAGGCGATAGTAAACTATAATTAATCATCATTGACTCTGCGCAAAACGGATAATCGTTATGTAGATCATGTAGCGAACTAGGATAATCTAGATCAACTTCAACAAAATCTGAAATATCGGAAAAATCGATATTAATTTTTCTAGGTAAATCTTTTTCAGTTTCTCTAAGAAATTGATCTGGAGTTATCCAATGAAATCCACTACACGGCATTGGTTCTGACATTGCATAGCCATGCAAATTATTGGAGTCCAGATAAATGACGTAACTCGACGGGAGATTTTTATCATAATTTTTCAGATATTTGTTATTAGCTACTGCATACTTTTTTGTTCTAACGCTAATTCCACCTCTGATACCTTTTTCAATAAAGTTAAACATATTGACATCTGTCAAGAGATCTAATTTTATTTTGCTTGTTTTTAGTAGAGCGTCCCAAGACAATCCAGGTGAGGAATAATACCAACAGGGGTCTAATCCATAATTTTTATGATTAACCTGACGCAAACTCTCAAAAACATCTGCTAGCAATAAAACATCTGTTTTCAAATATAAATCGTGATAATCACCAAATGTTTTACAACTAAATTTATTCCAAATATCTTGTGCATATTTGTATTCGTCATCTGTGATATTTTCGTTTTTGAGTTGCGAGTAAAATTTATCTTTATCGGGAAGAAAAGTTTCATCAAATCTGCTCCAATCGTCGAGATAATCATATGGAAAAATACCTTTTTTTTGTCAACTCGATATAGTTTTCACCAAAGCAACTTCGCAGATCAGCGACATTGCTGCAATCTTTAACAAGCTCATCTAATGATGCTGCCATAAATTGCAGACTGTCAATAAAACGTAATTTACCGAGCGTCACCGACATATACTTTTCAAAATTATTTGGAATACATTTTATTACGTTATTTAATTTTAGTTTAGCTTTAATATTTTTATCACCAAAAGCTTCTACAATGATATGACTGTCATAGCCACGAAAGTTATGCAAAACTACGGGAATAAAATCTGGAGCATGAAATTTTAAATTGCAACTGTTATGAGCTGCTCCACGATATTGGCCGGTCAAATGACAATTATCTCGCACCTTATCACGGGCTCCGTTGGAGTCTACCAGTAACTTTTCCCAAATATGACAATTAACTGCCTCATCGGAATTGAGTTGTTGTTTAGATGTTATTTTCATCGGAGCTGTTTTAAATAATCTGTTAGAAATTTTATTAACTTCGTCTATTAAATTTTTTAATAGCCATACGGCAGGAGTTTCACCTCTATATAACTTTATCGGAGTTGTAAATTTATCGTTAGCGCAACAAACTATTTTATAAGCTACTCCGCAAGGAATATGCTGTTGTATTTTTCTGGTACTTGATTTTTTTGGATTATTTTCTGCTCCAACCACAGGAACGAGTAGACACTCGAAATCAGCGTAAATAACAAAAGGAATATTTAGTTTATGATCATAATTTTTAAATTTTAATATTTTTTCTTTTTCGCTAGGCATTGTTATTTTTTGAACGTTGACGCAGTATTTGAGATGATCTTGTAATATTCCATCGCTAGAAAAACCGTGAAGACATCTATAACAAAAATATTTTTTATTTTTATTTTTACTATACTGTCCGCCAACTAAGCCGTTAAAGTTTTTTTATCCAGCAATAATGTCCCTGATAAAATAATAAATTTATTGTATTTTGCGCAGCATTTTCTGAGATATATCTCGGGTAAACTTTTTTCTTTCTCGTCCAGTCCGAAAACATTTACTGAGATACTGCATTGTTTTTCAAACTTTGGTATATAATTTTCTGCTACTGGAAAAGTTATTCCTAAAAAATTTAGTTCGTCTTTGTGCGGAAAATACTTGTTAACGCGATCAGCATTTTGTTCTTTTGGAAATATCGCAGATAAAATTGACCATTGAAAACATTTGTTATCATTGTTTTTGACATTTATACAGCATTTTTTGTTTTTAATTTTTTGAGGGAGATCGACGTACAAACTACCGCGAAGTACGTTATATTTTGCTGTGTGAAATAAAACTTCTTTTATCATTTCAAATTTCCAACCTGACCCAAATGAAGTAAATTCTTCTAATTGTTTGTTTATTTCTTGATGTATTTCATCAGCAACCATGGCAATGTTTGTTCCAGTTAATATTTTTCTCGATTTTGCTGTCAAATATGGTTCCGAAATTTCGCTGTCAAAACTTTTTGTTTCAATAATTACGTCAAGTATATCTTCAACTGCGTGTAATTGTGATAAAATCGTATGATATTGGACTATAAGTTTGATACTTTTATGAGCCGCAAGTTCTTGAGCTATAACAGGTTGTAAAAGATGAAATAAATTTGTAAAGCTAAAATTTGCTAAAATATTTTGATCATCAAGTTTGTAACTATTATTATAACCTGAAAATGCTGAAGCAATTTTTTCAGATTTGATAATGTTCTTTTTAACAATATCTCGCAATTTTAACATTAATTTCAGTAAAAGGAGATAATGCAGAAAGAATTGAAATGTTTAGAAAAGATTTTATTTATACTTTGTTTTGCGGCGATATTCCAGAAGGACAACGAGTATATAGAAAAAATGGTGCAATTGCTGATGATAATTTTGAAAATTTATCATTACAAAATGAATTTCAACCTCATCTAGTATTTGATCTATATGAAGCAAATGATGAGGGAATTATTCGACATATAAGAACAAAAAAAGTTGTTGGAAGTTTGCAGAACAGTGGATATCTTGGTGTTAATGTACGTGAAACAAAAACTAATTTTTTTTTTATCAATCTCATCGTTTTGTGTTTGAAACTTTTAACGGACTAATACCTAATAGTTTAGTTATTGATCATAAAAATGGTATTAAAATAGGTAATTGTTTGGAAAACCTAGATTTAGTGACGACAAAAGAAAGCACAAAACGTGGAACTGGTGGCGGTAATAATTTTAAAAATCCGGCTAAACAAATAATTTCAATAAATCTAGAAACTAATGAAGAAATGAAATTTAAATCAATAACAGCTGCTGGAAAATATCATAAAATTCATTCGAGTGCAATAAAATTTGTCGCCGACGGCAGAACTAAATCAGCAAAGTTAATGTTGACATTTGATAGATTTCGTTTTAAATGCGATAACTAATGATATTTCCTATATCATTTTGAGTAAGACAATTATGACTAAATTCCATGACATCGTCGCGATTAAATCGTAACGTCATCATTTTATCTGTATCGAGTTTTATTTTGTCTGCTGCTGTTAATAAAAATTTGCCAGATTCGCCTAATGTTATCATAACATCAACAAAATAAAAGCTATGTCCAAATAAACAAGTTCGAATTGCCTCAGCTAATTCTTTATGATTTAATATATTAACTTTTTGATGATATTTTATTTCTCCGAACATCTTATTATTTATTAATTAGATAAAAGATTATTATAATAATGAACTTAATTGAGAGACTGACTAAACTAAATTCGGGAGATTTTGTTTCAGTTTCAAATTTTACATTAGAAAATTTTACTAACGATAGATTTGCTGGTTATACTGAAAAAGATATTTTGCATAACTATGACGACGACGAAGATGATGTTGTTGTTAGTAAAAAAATATCTAAGCAGACCAACAACTGGGCGATATGATGTTAAGTACCATATTGCTAAAAAATTAATAAAATTTAATTTTACTGTTGCCGAGCATCAAATATTTTGGCAGCTTATAAAACCCTTTTTAAACGTAAAAATAACTGGACAACAAAGAAATATAAAATACGATTTTATTTTTGTTAGAATATTTAATTTAATGTCAGTCGATGATGCAAGAAAATTACATTTAATTTCTATATGTAAACCAGTAAAATGTAAATCAGTATTAATAAAATACGAAGAAATTTATAATAATATTATTCAGTCGATGAAATCACAGTCGATGAGATCGACCGAGTTGGTACCCAACTATTAAATTTATCGCCATATCCACGCCATTTGACTAAACTTTTGTTGCCGCGCTTTTTAATAACTTTTTCAATAACAAATATATCTTGTTCTGTTTTCTGAAGTTCTTGCTCGTAAAAACTGCCAGTTATAGGCTCACCTAATAAATCTTTCAACGAGTATGTAACTGGTATTGTTAAAAGTTCTTTATCAACAACAAATACTTCTTCACTCCAGTTATGAGTATACCCTTTCTCAAATGTTTTTTTCGTCAAAGAAATTCTAACTTTATCACCAACCTTAAATTTGTGTCGTCGGTACATGTTTTCGTTTGCTAATATTGGATTTGCAATCGCGTCGTTTGGTGACATTTTACTTTTGCCTAGCGAAATGGATCTGTGTTTCGTGTTATTATACTCGTCGACAATGTTTTGTAAATTGTCAATATATTTACTCGTATTTTTAGCTGTCAAATATTTGTGGATTTTTCGTTGAGCGTGCGATTAAATCGCTCGACGATGACGCTTTTTCCCTCATTTCCTGTGACATATTTTTTAATGTTATTTTGCTCCAAAAACTGTTCAAATTTTTTATTAAAAAATTCCGCTCCATGATCAGTCCAGATTCTATTTGGTTTTCTTTCTGTAGTTGTTATTATTTGTTTTAGCGCATCAGTCATCGATGTCCCTGTTTTATCCGAAACGGGTATACGAAACGCGTATTTGCTAAAAACATCTACAACATTAAAAAGATATCTCTTTGGAGCGCCATCAGCGCCAACGTTATATTGGGCTAGATTTGAAACATCAACTAAATCTATCGCCCAGATATCATCAACGGCATTTGCAACAACTTTACGTCGCGGAAACTTTTTTTTTGAGGTCTGTGTAGCTCTAAGGGAAGACCATCATATAATTCTTTTTTACCGAGTCTAGACTCTCCGAGTCCGAGTTTGTATTTTGCTCCAATAAATCCCTGGACCAGCCTTCGGTCAACACGTTCTCGCATATTTACAGGTTTCATATCACGAAATTCGTCTAACATTACTTTATCGCAGCTATGTTTATTTTGTTCGCTTTCTGGAAGTTCAATATCTCTGTAGCAGATATCATGGCGCATTGCTATTGCGTCAACTTGATTGTAAGGCTCTTGTCCTGGCAGTGGATTATCGTTTTCGTCAAGTTGTTTATCAAGAGGATTATAAGGTTCAGTATATTTATGGCCTGGCAATGTCCAACCGCCTTTTGGTTTGGCAATTTTCCAATAAATTTATGTATATCTATACCTGTTCCAATTATTTCTCTGTTTTTGCATTTTTGACAATATGTAACAATTTTATTTTGCTCGAGACACAAATCTCTATCGCAATCACAGTCGCATGTCATTATTTATTCAGTCGTCTACTAAAATAATCTTGTCAGGGTAACCCGCTCCGGACAACTTTGTTTTTGGTAAAAACATACTTTTTTTTCTTCCACAGATTGCACAAATACTTTTCAGCATTATTCTATTATTTTTTGTTTTTTTCTGTTTTTTCATCTTTATTTTCTGTTTTAGTTTTACACTTAAGACAATATGTTGACATTGTATATCAGTGAGTTTAGATAAAATTTAATGCAATCTCATCATTAGCATGAGAAGGTTGTTTGTCAAATTGCAAACTAAACTTTAAAAAATCTGGATTTTCGGTCATCTGTTTAATGAACATTATGCAATAATATCCACAAGCGGAAGTTCCAACTGGTTGAATTTGATTAGACGAATAATTTATTATTTTCGCAAGAGATTTTGTCTCTGGAGACATCGTATCTTGCATTCTACTCATATATTTTTTTACTGCGTCACTTGGTGGAATTCCGAACGAGTCAAAATAATTGTTATCATAAACAGCTACCCAATGTGTGCCAGATCCGTCATTAAAATCTTGTATATTTATAACACACGAACCTAGAGACGCTAGAGATGGAATCGCCATAAGTTCATCTTTAGAATAAACTCCACTGAAATTTTTTACTTTTTTTAGTTTATTAAGTATATCAAAATTACTCAACGCAGACTTTATCTCCTTGTTCCTGGCAACATTAATCCTCGTCCTACTCCTAACAGATTTGGCAATAGACTTCCCGCTAATCCTGCTAGTAATGGGGCTATTGGAATAAATCCACCTTTTCGCCTCTGTCGTGTCTTTTTTTTTTTTCGTCGTCTTTCTTTTTGTTGGTTTTCGTTTTGGCATTATATTTATCAGTCACATAAAATTATTACCATCGACATTCATACGAAAATTTTCTTTATACCACTACCTTCAACTGCCTTTCTCGTTGCGCCAGATACTGCTCCAGACGCTGCTGCTAATCCTAATGTACCTAACACTGGCAAAATTTTAGGTATTAACGTTCTGGCCATTACAGATAATGACGGACCGAAGAGGCCACCATGTTCTGCCATTGCAGTTATTTGTGCAGACTTAAATTTAAAACAAAAGGTTTTTTGCGCTTGTATTTATTTACTTGTTTTTTGGTTAACATTAATTTTGTTAAAGTACTCAAGGTGTTAGAGTTGACCTTTAATGAAACCTACCTCTGTTTTGCAGCAGCAGCTGCTAACTTTTTAACTTGACCATCTGTCAAATATATTTCTTTTACAATATATTTGTCATCTTATATAACGATTACAGATTAAACTTGTACTGACATTTTACCTCCAACAGAGTCAATTGTAACAAATCTATCGCTTATTACTAACGCATATACATATAAATGCGCCGCTGGAGCTGCTCCTAGTGTCCAAGTAATTTCAATATCAGCTGTGCTGTCTACAGCTCGCTCGCTATGTTTACTAACATCAAAATAAAATATCTGATAAAGTATACGAAATTCCTCTACTGCTATCTGAGATCCATCTCCAACATCTTGATATTTTTGCAGTGCGTCGAGTAAATACATGTACGGTCGAGTAATATTTTTATTAGCGTCATCTGCAAAATTGCATTCTATCGCTCGTTCTGGATATTACTTTGAATTTATTCTAGCATATATTCGTCTAACATCGGCGCTATCAAATATCGCATTATTTTGTTGTTGGTTATTACGCCGCGCTTGTCTCTGAAATACAACAAATAATTGCCGTAGTTTTTGTTCACTTGATGTTGTTGTAACTCGCCATGTGTAGTCTGTGGTATTCGGAACTGCTGTTTGATATATTCTATGTTGCTGAAAATAAATTCTGTTTGTGTGTTTTTGCAGCATATCATTTAATTCCGCCATTTTAGTGATAGAGTTATTCTTGGCATCCACAGCGCAAGTTTGTTTATGACAAATTGTACATCAGCCCCACCTAACCTAAACAGGCAGTCGTTTTGTTCTGATCGATCTAAAATAAGCGTATGTTTAACTCCACGAAATAGTTTATTATAGTCCCTGCAAGAGCCAAATATTGTACTTAGTGGCAGCATCATTATAATTAGACGTGATACTGCTGCAAGTGCCTTTCTCTTAACATAACCCTCTTTATAACGTTTATTTCTTATAGTAACTAAATTATTAATCAAACCTAACATTGCAGTACTGTCAGCAGCCGCATCTGGTGGTTGTATACCAAGATTATTGCAAGCAGAAGTAAGTGAGACTCTTGTCGCGTCTGCATTAGCGGCTGAAGCTGGTGGATCTATATTAAAATTGGCAGCATTAGCAATAAGAAAATTTCTTACAGTTATAAGATCTGCGGCAGCATCAGCTCCAGCTGTAAATGCTCTTCTTAAAATAAATTCATTTGGTGTAGAAACTATTGACCTAGTTCCGGTATCTTTAAACCACATCATATTAGTTGCAGTCGATCTGGAGTAAACGTCGGAAAATGAAATAATATTTAAGATTGTACTTGCAACTTGTAAGTGATTTGAAATATCTTCGACAGTTTGATTGGCCAGCTGATATCGAGCACTTTTAAATAAACACCAACCGTCATTTATAAGAGCTACTTCTGTTCCAGCATCAATTACAGCAGGTGCAGCAGGTGCTGTCATAATCCGGCCACGAACTTCCAACATTGCTTTATGAGGAAGTAAAAATACGTCCTCGTCTCGAGTATTAAATGTTCTGGAGCCAGCCTTATTAGGCTCGTTAGAATTTTCATCGAGATATTCAACGTATTCGAATTCTGTTACTGTGTCGTCTGTGTCATAAATTTTTGCTAAATCGAGATAATTTTTTACAGACATTTTTTTTATTTATTAGGTTAGACAAAATTATTGCGGCGTTGTTACTTTAGATATTAATTTTTGTATAATTTGTTCTCCTCGTGGTGATAAAAGTTTTTTTGTCGTTGTTATCATTGCGCGTTGAGTTTCTTTTGTTGGTGCTATTTCTGAAATAGCTTGTTTGATTGTCGGTATACCACGTTGTGGATCGCCTTTTATTTTATCAGCTATTTTTTGTCCCACAACTGTTCCAGCAGCAGATGCAGCTCCAGTTGCAAAAGCTTTTGACGCGTCAAGTGCAATTGGTGCAACTTTATGAGCTATTCCTGGAACATTTTCTATAATTTTAGCAAATATATTTCCCAAAAATCCTCCTACTATTTTTCTTCGATAAACTTTTTTTCTCTGTTTCATTATATCTGAGGTTGCATAATTTTACTTCCAAATCTTTCGCATTACTAAAAATCTTTTAGCTTTTCTTAAAAAATATGTTTACTATTGTTCGCGCAAGTGCAGGTAATAAGTAACAATTTCATTATTAAAATCTAACTGTCTTCCAGATTGATCTGTCAATTGCATACTTCTGTTATTTGATTTTCAACATTTAGCGGATAATAAATAACTTGACGTGGAATAATTTGCATAAGAAAACCTGGTGGAACGTCTGGTGAAAAACTGTATATCGTTTGTCCTTTACTACCTTTAGCTGAATAAGATCCAGATGCAATAGAGCAATTTACCAATATTGTGTTTACGTCAGTTATATTTACTGGATTTTCACCGTCATACGTATAATCTTCATTAAAATCAACAGTATCATAACTTTTATGAAGAAATCCTATCAGTGGTGCAATACTTTTTGGACTGGTAAGATCAACTGTTATACCAGGTTTTAATGTTATTCTAGCTCGTAACGTATTATAATTTGGTGCAAGCTCAATACCTTTACTTTTTGTTATTAGTTTCATTGTTTTATTTAGATCAGTTATGTTGTAGGCTCCTTGTGGAATTTTATATGTATCACTTGTCATAAATTCTGGACTAATATAAGTAAATCGAAATTCATCATTTACTCCAGTTTTTACATTAGCCATAGTATGCCAACAAGTGCAGGAAATTAGTCCAATTTCATATTGTTTTTCTAGTTCTATTGGCGGAATATACTTTACATAAAAATTTGCGCTATCTTTATCAGATTGAGTAGAGTCTAGTAATAATGTTGCTGACATTTTTTTTTATATAAAATTGTTATATTAAATCATTACACAAATTTATAAAATTAAATCGCCGCGATTAAATCAAATCACGATGTAAAGTTTTGTATTCGTCAGATGTTAATAAATTTTCTGATCTCAAATTATCAAGTATGTCAATAATTTCATTGTCAATTTCAGCACCAACATTTCCAGCTTCTTTTGATGATATCAATAGCATTAATCTGCCAATCATTTCAGTAACTGATGAAAATATTCTAACTCCAGTTCCTTTTATTTCAGCTAACCTTCTATCACGTTCTTCATAATCATCAACCAATCGACTTAATTCGATTTGTCTTTCAATAGGATCCATATCCCTTAGGACAACTGTATCAGCTTTCATACGTTTTTCATCTAGATTTTTTGGCTCGGTACTCAAACTTTGGTTAGCATTTTCGTATCGGTTTCCTTTTATTCTACTAATAACTTTGATATAAAGATTAGCAATAATCCAATGTCGATATCTGTTAATACTGTCGCGGTAGCTTTCATTTTCTAGTTTTACATCGTTTATTTTTTTTTAGATCTTCAATTTTTTTTTCAAATTCGTAATCATCTTTTCTAACATCTCGTACTCTCACAGCTTTAAAATCATATTTTTCATTAAAATTTTTATACTCATAATCTCCTATTTTGCCATTTATATTTTCTAAAGCAGAGTCAAATCTTTCTTTGTCTTAAACATCTAATCCATGTTCTTTTCTCCATGCTTCTTTTTTAGCTTTTTCTTCAGCAAAAAATATCCTCTAACATTTCTTCTGATTTTTCATTTTTTTTCTAACTTTCTTTCAATCGGTCCAACTATTATATGAGTTGCTAATCTTTGTTCAAGTTCCAGTGGATTATTCAACAACTTTCTTAGTTCAGTTCGTCTTTCAGCAGGATCAGTTATATTTGCTACAAGTGCCTCAGCTAAATTTATTCTCTCCACATCAGATCTAGCAATAATTCTTCCAGCAGCTGCTTCTTGTTGTTCTTTAACTAGTCCGAGTAAACCTTTTTCTTGTAATTTTTTAACTTCTTCTGATAATGGTTTAGTTTCAGGTTGTTTTCCAAGTAAAGCTTCAGTAACTGGTTTGAGAGCGGCTGCTGTTGTTTCTGCTGCAACCACTTGACCACGTCGTGCTTGCTGTACTTGCTGCTTAAATTTTGCTTGAGACTGTGCAAGTTTTTTTTAGATTTTCTATATGTTTTCTGTACTTTGCTTGTCTTTCCATTAATTATATACTATTTGTATAAAAAATTACTGTAGATATTTTTCAATACAACATCGAAACATTTTACTCGTATCATTTGTTAATTTATCAAACAAAAAAAAGTCATATTTATTTGCCGTTGCTTGATGATATAATTCAATAAATTTATCTTTTGTTACATCACCACATTGCTCGTTCGCGATATTTCTAACGTCAACATTGTCAAGTCCTGGAAATAATATAAAACAACCAGTATTTCGCCTAATACATCTGTCAACATTATAAAAACCTTGGGCGAGATAAATAGAATTACATTTTTTATTTCGCGACAGTGAAAAATATGATCTTATTTTATTCATTTCCTCGTTGTTTAGCGGAATATCATCAAAAACAACTATCTTGTGTTGGGACGAATCAAGTTGATTAACTGGAACAAGTTCTTCTGGTTGTTTGATAATAAAAAAATCTTCATCAGCCTCAAGATCATCACGAAGTTTGTCATTATAATTGTTAAGTAGCTCGTACTTATCTTGCTGTGGGTTAATCGTGTAAATATAAACGCGATCGTAGTTAAAATTATCTCCTAGAAGTAAATTCATAAGTAAGTTTGTTTTCCCCGATCCAGTTCTTCCAACAATAAGATAATGACAATCTGGAAGTTCATTGTTATGTTTATGTTTCACCAAACGTACTGTATCAAAATTTAATATCGACGATTTTGCCATTGTTGTTATATAATTTTATGTTATATAAAAAAATTGTCAGACAATAAATAAATAATGAGCTATTATTCAAAATTTGGAACATTAGTAGAAGATTCATCAGCTGAAAGTACAACAGACGGCAAGGTTGATTTATCAGGTTACCTAAAAAAATCCGGCGACACAATGACGGGAAACCTGTTTATGTCAAATCAACGAGTACTAGATTTAGAAACAGCGTATCCGCCAATAAATGTCGTTAATACACAAGCTGTTAGTTATGCACAACTTAAATTAGTCGACAATAATAAACTAGATAAATCTGGTGGAACTTTAAGCGGCAACTTAGATATGTCAGGAAAAAAAAAATAAATTTAGAGACCAGGTATCCACCAGCAAACTTAAATCAAACTCAAGCGGTAAGTTATTTACAGTTGAAATATGTTGATGATAACAAACTTGATAAAATAGGTGGGACAGTTACAGGTAATATCAATATGTCAGGAAAAAAATTTCTAAATTTAGAGATTGTACATCCGCCAGAAAACTTAAATCAAACACAAGCTGTAAGTTATGCACAACTAAAATCTGTTGACGATAATAAGCTTAATAAAGCCGATGACACAATGACAGGTAACCTGTTCATGTTAAATTCAAAAATAACTGGATTACCAATAACATCACCACCAGCTAATGAAACCGATGCTATCAGTTATGCTCAGTTAAAAGATGAACTTAACCCATATTTTAAGAAATCCGGTGGACCGATGTCAGGTAACATAAACATGAAAGCCAACAAGATAATGACGACTTACGCTCCAGTTAACCCTAACGATCTGACAAATAAAGCGTATGTTGACAGTGTGTTTAGTAGTGTAAAACGAACCAAAAATAATGTTGGGTATATTCCGATATTGTTTAAGTCATCAGTTGGATTTGATGTAAGCGCATCATAGTTTTATCCTGAAAATTATCCTCTTTACGCTTTCTCTGATAGACACGAGTGGACGACCAACGGAGAAATTGAAAATTTTTGGATCAAAATCAAATGTCCTACTACAGTTGTTATTTGGCAATTTCATTTGCGAGGTCGATTAAATCCTAGCGTTGGTCGAATTTATAATTGGCGATTGGAAGGATCAAATGATGATATAAATTGGATAACATTGTATAGCACAATAGACATTTACATTACGACAACACTATATTTTACGATTCCGACTGAAAACACTGTTAACAAGTACTTGTATTTTCGAGTTTATGTTATTGCTGCTGAACGTCCGTTTCCAGGACTGACAGCATTTCAAATATACACACTTGATGATCAAATTTAATCTAATGCTATAAAATAATGTCAGAACCATCAACTATAACTGTTGCGAAAGAATTTCTGATAATATTTTTAATCCTAAAATAGATGTTGGAGCTGTTAATAACATAGCAAAAGAGTTACGAGGTTTGAAAAAACTTGGTATCGAATCATTTAACAAACTTATAGCGTCAGATTATGTTTATAATTTTATTCGCGTTATGCATATGCGAGGACCACAACTGAGAAAAGCAATAGAAAACTTTGACATTATAAGCAGATACTGTCATCCTAACGATTGTCTAGAAGAACAAAAACAAGTTGAAATTATATTTAAAAAAAATATTACTAGAGCTTGATTGGTATAACATAGATTTTATAATAAAATGAGACTTATTAAAAGCACGAGTTTATAGTGGAAGAACATTGGAAGAAAGACGAATAAACGAAAATCATACTCGTCTTGACAAACTAGCGGAGACTAAGAAAATAATAATAAAAAGAAGCAGAGATTTATATGATAGTTTTTCAAAACGATATATTTTTAAGCATCTCGGTATGTACTACAATGACAGAGAAACCTTGGTCAAAATCGTTACTATGACGTCAGACGCAGAGTTAATTTTTGAAGTATACGCAAACGCAATTTTGCCAATGATATGTAAAAAAGACCCAAAATTTCATCCGATTATTGTTAACAAGTCTCTAAAGATAATCAAAACTTTGGACGATGAAATTAGTAATTTTAGTGATGATGAGCGAGAAAAGTTTTTTGAAGAAGTCAATCAAATAAAGTTGGAAGTAAAGTCTGATTCTTATTACGACATAAGTGAAGAAGATGATGTTCCATTCCCATCATTCCAATACTCTAGACAATTGTCACTACGAAATTATTACAACGAAGTTAAAACAATATTCACAAAACCATATGAAAAATTAATGTTAAAAGTAGCTTCTGCTGTTGGTCTTCTTACAATTGACCTAGATAAGCTTAAGAAATTAATGCTAGCAAATTTCGTAGTCGCATATGCAATTATCAGACAACATCTTGTTCTCAAAAATTTTACGTTAGATTAGTTGAGTTTAGTACTAGGGTATATTGATGAAACAGAAATCGATTACAGTAATTTTGTGAATAAAACAGATTTGTATGAAAGTGAAGTAGGAAGTAGTCTTGATTCATACGCTTCGTTAAGGAAACAATATATATTAACAGATGAACGATATAAAAATACTTCGTCAGATGTTTATGACAAATACAGAGAGTTTATAGCTGATCCTAAAAATAATAAATTCCGCGAGTTTCTCGATTCAAGTGTTGGTGCTAGAACTTTTGTTTTTGTGTAAAAAAATTGTATAATGAAAAAACATGTCATCGATTTCAATCACATATCAGAAAAAATTCCAAAACAAGATGTGGACGCTCTAATGCAATATTACAAATATTATGATAAAAAACTTTGGTGCGTGAAAAAATGTTACAAATACTATAACAGAATACTTCGAGTGATATCATATTTACCTCTGCTAATGACTAGCTCTGGTATAATTTCAAGTGGAGCATCATTAAACCCGTTTTTGTTAATAATATCCGGCGTTGGTGTTTCTCTTGCAACAGCGTGTAAAAAAATTGAGCCTCGTCTTGCGACTAAAAAAAATGCTTGTAAAACAGCAAGTATCACCTATAAAAAATTACTTGATCAGATACGATCTTATTTGCGGGGTATAAAATATGATATGGACGATTTAATACGAGAATTTCGTATTATTGACAGTATGTTAACAGATATTCTACCAATGAGAGTCAGCAGATATGAAAAAGATTATCAGAAAAAGTATAGTAATGGTAGGGTATAAAATAATCTCAAAGAATGTTTTCACTTACCTTGTTCAATCATTGCTTTCACGATAAAAGACTTAAAATGTTTGAGCCATGGAAACATATAAAAGTGTCTCAAATTCCCCCTTTCATATACTACTTCCTCTTCTAGGGAAATATATAACAAAATCGTGTAAATGATAAAATGCTTTGGTTTTCTATAATGAAAAATTAAATTGCAGCGTTTAATATCCGATCATGTGAATAGTCTTAGATACTGTATTACTTACACAACTGACTCTTTGCCACTGCAATAGTATTGTGAATAAAAATCAATCAGAGCGTCATAATATATTGCAGTATACAAATTTGGTTTCCCTGAAGATTAAATACATAAAATGATTACACGATGCCGTCATAAGCCCACACAGAATTCCCATAATCATGTAATCATTTTGAAAGGTTATGGAATTTCCAATGGCTTTTTTGGAATATAACGCCGAAATCAGGTCATTTGCAATCGATTTTCCTAAAACACCCACTCCAAATCAAGGTTAAATATAGGTAATTCCCAAAACGCCTACTGAAATCAAGGTCAAAGATATTTGCAATGGATTTTCCCAGAATAACGATATAAAAAGCAGTTAGAATTTGCTTCGTGACCAATCTGCTATAGGATTTTATACACAGGTTTATGATGAATTATTCATTGCTGGTCGTGGACAGGTGAGTGTGAAAACATTTTTCTAGCATATTTTTGACAAAATGTTACTATAGAAAGTTTTGAAGGGGGGTTCTGGAAAATAAAACCTTGTTTACATACACTGTAGATGTTTAGTAATATCGTTATCAAATAAAATATCAACCATATTATCAATAAATGTTATTAGATCATCTGCCCAACCCGCTATTCTCATATCATTTTCAGTCGCGAATAGCCATACTGACCCATATTTTGGTGATATATGGTAACCAACTTTTTTAATACAATCGCTTATTATTTTAGGTTTTATACCAGTATAACCTGAGGCTGATTTGATTGAATTAAATCTCTTACAAAATTTGTTTGTCAGATCAAATCCAACATGTCGGATTGAATTATAGTGATACATTACATATAATATTTCATTTGTTTAATATGAAAAAATATATTGGGCTAGAGCCCTCTTTGGGTTTCAAATTTTTTCATTTTTCTGAGATAATAGGGTGGTTATTTAATGGAGAGGGGGTATCTAAGGTGATGAAAAAATGTCATAATATATTTATTTTTGAGGGGGTGAGGGTTTTCTAGGCTAAAACCGTCTTTGAGCTAAAACCCTCATCTTTAAATACTACTATACCCAATGAGAAGCGAGAATGTTGGGTGTGATCCGCTTATGTATATACTTATGATAGACTATATAGTTTTCCCTATTAATATACTAGACCAATATCGTTTGATGATATATCTCTAAATAACAGGCTTTTTCTTTATTAAAAAAAAACCACAATTTCCAAAATTACTTTTTATTACGTAAGAGGTTATGGGTGAAGAGGCGCCCCTTAACGCGTATGGATATGCTGCCCTATATATCTGTGTACACAGCATGAATGTGTTGACGTTAAATTTAGTTGGTTATTGTCAATAATTTTCACACAAACCCAGCATACCTTTACCCGCCCCCTTTTGCTCTTTAAGTTGGAATATTTTCTTGATACACGTAGTTGACAGTGATATTGCAATCCAGCAGTTTGTGTACAACTAAGCACTAGACCGGTGTACCTATTCAAACTGGATGCACATGACATGAAACTCATTGGTGGTCTACGATCTCCAAGTGGAAACTGATGGGTAATTATAATTTCTTTAAATATGGCGATAAGGTTATTGGACTTGAATCAATGAATAAAGTTTGAAACTATGCACAATAAGTCGAACAGTACCCGTGTTTCATTCTAATGCTAATGTTAATTTTTCAAATATTTGTGTAGTATTCATTCGTGTCATATTATAAAGTAGTTTTGATTTTTCGGAGTGTGGTGGTAAGGAATCGAAAAACGCTAGTGTGCCATATAGACGTCAATATCAGACTGTATAAATTTAATTTGGAGCTATGTATTATTTACATCAAAATAACAAATGATAATATTATTTGGATATGCTCTCATCTGAAATCCATGATACATCATAAATGAAACAAGAAACTTAGATCTGAAGAAATTGTTATGGAAATTTTATCAACTAATTATTATTTACACACCAATGACGATACACAAAAGAGGAAGGGTGCATTATATATACATGGGGGTGATGCATTGTATATCATGGACTAAATGAATCCAAACTGTTTACAACATTTATGTAATAGTTTAGAATATATCAATATTTAGTCGCATTACTATATCATTCTTCCTTAAAATAACAAGCACTCTGGAAACTGTAGACAATCATTTGAGTGTTTTGAGGAAACTATATAGTACTGAGCTCTGCATATGAAAAAAAAATACGATGGGCTGCCACAAAAGATTTACGATATGCTTTTTTGCTAATGGAATCGTCAATACTTTTGTAAAATAAGTAAGCAAAAACTAAACAATAAAATTGTTTTGTAAAAGACGTGTATATACAATCGTCTCTTCCATACATTCATAAGCGAGCAGCTTGGATCGTGGGATGTATGACGACCGTTGCATTTTATTTTCTTCTGTCAGAACTCGCATTGATCAGCTCAACACCAATGTCAAAAATTTCTATATTCTCCTGTTCTTCTTCCCTCTTGCTCCATACATTACACAGTTAGTAAATAAAAATGACAACTTTGACACTCCATATAGTTTCCCACTATTTACAGAAACCAAATCCATAACAACGTATAACCGTAAAGTGATAAACCCTAGATTTCGGGGCTTTTGGAATCGAAACTTCGTTTGTCTGCAAACAGTAGAAAAATGTTTTCAAGTTAGAAAAGACGATGCAACTATCTTACAATAATTTATTTTTAAAAGTCTTCTTGGGAACAAATCAAGATTCATGAACATTTTATTACACAAAAGCAGGTATCTGATTTACCCTACAAAATCCAATTTTGCAAGCATCCTTTCTCCTGTTTTCTCCTCTTCAGCTTCAACTTCAATTTCGGTGCCACTGATAAAAATCTTGAGACAGACACGACGATTTAAGCCTTCTGTCTCCTTTAAAGGAACACTTATCGTTCCCAGATATACACAGGACCTGTCAGTTACGTACTTAGGATCCTCCTCGATGGAAGCGAAGACTCTTGTAGTGATTTCCTTTTGTTTTCGGTCCGCTGGAACACGTGCAGTTTCATATTGGGGTTCACCTGTTCTAATGGGCTCCCCAATCTCGGCGAATTTTTCAAAAACATCTACACAATTTTCAGTACCGTGATCAGTGATGTATATTTTGTCTGGTGGATGCACGCCGCGGATAAATGGGACACTTTTGCTGCATCCATACGTGAATTTGCAGATCCTTTCGGCAATGACATGGGGCTTAAATCCAAACATAACGGCTCCTTTTAGAACAGAAAGGCTTGGTTCCGATGGGATTATGACCTTCTTTTCGCCAAACTTCTTTCTGATAAAATCTTGAAGAATTGATGATTCTGAGTAGCCGCCGACCATCACAATCTTAGAAACATCCTTAACCACTGGAAAACTGAACATTTGTTCCAGATGTTTACCAATTTTCTTGCATGATTCCGAGAAGAAACCTCTGGCAATGTCTGCTTCAATTCGCATTTTATCACGAACCCAGCTGATTCTACCCTTGTAGGCAATCTTCTCATTTATGGCTTCTTTAATTGCTCTCCCTCGCTCTTTCTCATAGATTTCGCAAATGCCAAGGGGAACTTTCATAGATATATTATCTGTCATACCAGGATTAAACTTTCTCTTCTTCACTTCAAACTCCCTGAAGAGATCCAGGTAATCCGATTTGTCATTCCGGGCAACTTCGATCATGATAGCTTGTCCGACAATATTCACCAGTAAATCATAAAATCCCTTGTCAACCATCGTTCCACCCCAGTCTCCTCCACTGGCCGCGTGGAGTTCTCGCCGAGTTCCATCATGATGAACTTTATGCACTGTTACATCAATTGTGCCACCTATGATATAAACATTTTGT
This sequence comes from Megalonaias nervosa, assembly GCA_016617855.1. Lineage (NCBI taxonomy): Eukaryota > Metazoa > Mollusca > Bivalvia > Unionida > Unionidae > Megalonaias > Megalonaias nervosa. The sequence goes on from JAECUM010002210.1 coordinate 112,324, forward strand.
ATATTGATCAAAATCGTGGTGTAACAATATTCTTGACAACATTCCATGCAAAAACAAACAATAAATAGTAATACATTTTACTGTCTGATATTAGAGACTCAAATTAATAACCACCTTTCCTAGTTGTTTTACCAAAGCATGTAGAAAGAATATTATCTTCGGAACGTTGTCTATTTATATAGTCAGAAAATTACCCCACAAAAAGGCA
>JAECUM010002211.1:0-105045 GCA_016617855.1 Megalonaias nervosa
TTTTTTATTTTTCTGTTTGCTATATTGTTTTCCAACTAATCCATTAAAGTCTTTGATCCAGGAGTAATGTTTTTTTAATAAAACAATAATTTTATTGTCGTAGGTCCAGCTAATGTTGATATTCGTAAAAGAAATAATTTTAAGCAATCATCGACTCCAAAGACATTTATTCCGCCTGCCAATAAAATTTTATTATTTTGTTCTATTTTATCCATTCTGATATCGGATGATGCTAAAAATAACAGGTTTCATGATCCGACCAATAAAAAAGTAATGGGGTTAATGAAAGATGAATTTAACTTTAATGTTGTAACAGAATTTGTTGGACTTCGAAGTAAAATGAACTCGCTGGTGTTGAAAAGTCTGTTGTTAAAAACAATATCACACATGCGGATTATATTTCTGTTTTGTTAAATAATACAAATCAAACTGCTACAATGACAACCATCAAATCTTACAAACATAATATAATGACAGATAAAGTTTTCAAACAGGGACTTACTAATTTTGATGACAAACGTTATTGCGTTGATGGAATAAATACACTAGCGCTAGGACATTATAAAAATAAGTTGTAAAATATAAAAAGTGCGCCTTTAACTTAAACATTATTTTAACAAAATGACACTTGTTTGGATGGAAATTGGCATGTTATTAGACAGAGCCTTCGGATTGACTTGAGTGGCTTTGTAAAATATGGAAAATAAAAATCACGCGCCCATAGCCAAATCTTTATTTTAACAAAATAACACTTTCTACAACAATGTTTTTTTTTTGTTTTTGACGCGCCCATAGCTTTAAGTTATTTTACCAAAATGACACTTGCTCTTATAAATTTCATAGAGCTTTCGAATTGGTCTGAATAAGCTTGTAAAATATAAAGTGCACTTACAGCTTAAGTGTCAAATTAACGAAATAACACTTGCTGTATCAGTAAAAATAAAATTATTACAATTTCGTGAAAAAGTAAATTTATATATATTTTACTTAACTGTCGAAATTGAAAAAAACCCCCAAAACAGCCGTATTAGTCAAAATAGGGGAAAATTTAAAAAGCCCTAAAAATTGGTTTCAAAATCGAAAAATACGTGTGTTTTTATGGAAACGCTCTCAAAACTTCCTGTTTTCCCTACTTCTAGAGCTACATTGTCTGTGTATAAATGCCTCAACGTAGGACGAAATCTTTACAATGCGGATCATCTTGTCAGTGAGCAGTCTACTCAAGGACCTGCATAATTGCAGCTGTAGAGGTATGCGAGTTATTTACGAATCTCTTATGTATATTATAAGTTATAACTATTGTGCTACCACGTTTATTTTTGTCTATTTTCTTTGTATCTCCGGCTTGCGTAGTTATAATGCAAGTATGTTCTAGTCTTGTATGTGACTTAACGGGAGATCTATATTATCAATAAAAATACATTTTCATTAAGAAACGTTTAGTAGTATAGGATTCTTATCGGAAACGGGTAGGTTCACTTCTGAATCTGTTTAGTGTAATGTCGTGCCGATCATGTAATTTGTATAACGTACCGTATATAACGTGATTACGTGTTACCGTATATTCCTGCGTCATTCATGGTACACGGTGTTAGATTTAATTTCAGGTGATCAGATTCGACGAGGTACCAGCTGAAGAGCTGACCATATAAGTTGACCATAGCAGCTGTAAAGCTGACCATAGCAGCCGTAGAGCTGAATGAATAGTGTGCTGCTGGTTGAGTAGGGGATGAACAGGCGTTGCTGACGGAATTGGTTGGCGCTGATTGCTTGAATAACCAAGGAATTGAATGGTGGTCGGTGACTACCTGTACTGCTGATTGCTTGATTGATCAGTGCGACTGGTAGCCAAGTATGCTAGTGACAGAGTGTTTGTGTAACTCCATACATGTAATCTTTTAGCAGTGGGTTAATTTTTGAGTTTGCTATACCCAGTGTTTTGGGACTGTAAAGATATTTTGTATAATATCTGTCCCATCGTTTCATTTTTTTACTATTTTGCAAAGTACCTCATTTTTCACTATTTGAGTGAATACATCATTTTACTATATGAGTAAAGTACGTAATATTTACTATGTGAATAAAACACGTCATTCATTTCGTCGTGGGAAATTATCGTCAATCATTTTCATTATTTGAGTAAAACACTACAATCTTTTAGTTGTCTGAAATTACTGTGAATCATTATCCTTTGTCCTTGTACTGTGTAAGGTCATTTATTTGTATTCACACGCATGTCACATCATTAGGATCGTGCTGATTGTGCTAATTTTGTCGAATATCTGGATCGTATACACGGACGTATTAATCATAATTCTTTCTTCATTGGAGTCATTCATCAATAAACATTGCGTTTGTATCACCATTAAAAGTGTTATGTTATAAATCCGAAATCCAATCTGCCTATCTTGTTACACCTGACCTGAATTATTGATTTTTTGTGTTGTGTAAGCAACTAATAAAAGCTAAAATAGTCTCTATGTGTATGGGGTTAATATCAGGATCATTTCGGATAAAAGTAAACATGCTTAGTTGGGTATGGGTCTACGTTATTGGAATTCCCTTACAATTTACCCAGCGTACCTGACATAGTCCAGGTTATGTATTATTATCTTAGTAACAGACATTTTTATTTATATGTAACGTTTCATTTTGCAAAGATTAAGAAGTTTCTAGAAGGGCATTTTCCATTAGTTAATAGTAATTTTTAGACAATGCTAATTGTGACCTGAGGTCAAGTAGAGGGCTATATAATGTTGGCAATGGAAAAGTTCGATATTCGTGCTTTAACATCCTAGCAGAATGACGTTACTGTTATTTCTTTACTGGAAATACAACAAAAGTTCTCTGATAACATTCTTGAGGAAAAAAAAAAAAAAACACTTCAGTTTATACTAAAATTTCTAATAAGATTTCTTCTCGGATTGTATTATTGTGATTAAACAAAAGGCTGTTGGCACATCAACACTTTGCAAGCCATCATAGGCTCATCATCATTTTCTGTGTTGGACCTCATCTGGGTTTCCAATAATGTTTCTTCAGAACTTTTTATTATTAGGACTTGTGTCTGTAATTATTGGATTATGTCGGATTTAATTCGCAATACCGTCAGTTTCTTTTTTTACAGTTTTACTTTGTATTCTAGGGAAATAAATTATTTGTTGACTTTTACGAAGCTTTTTGCTTCTCACTCTTTTCTATTATTTTTGTTAAGACAATACTGTCGCAATAAAAAATTGGCGGCGTGTCAGATATACGGATTTCTTTTAAATATTTCAGAAGACGGTGTTTTTGAATTTTAAATTCAACTTGTTTTTAAATTTCCTAAGTCCGGTATATTTTTGGGCATTTTAGCTCTTACAATATCATCTAAAGTGGATATCTTTATTTCAAATCCTACCCAGGAACAGTTAGATTCCTTTGAAGAAGAATGAATTACTTCAGCTTGCCAGAAAATATTATGCTTCTGAGGCAGAGGCTTCCTTAACGATGCAAGAAAAAGTAGTTTAGTCCGATAATAGGTGGAAATAATTGTTTGGACAAAAGTGTTTTTGTTCCGATTAGTCAGTCTATATTTGTGTCTCACTTACAAGTTATAGAATTGAAACTAAAATCAACTAATGAAATTGAGTTAAGAAAACTTGAGCTTCTAGAAAGACAAATGCAGCTACAGAAAGAGAAAGAAGAGATACAACTGCGATTAGATAAAGAGGAAAGAGAGAGAGAGTAAATGCAGTTGCTGGAAGGGAGGGGGGAGAGACTAATGCAGTTATGGAACGAACACAAACAAATACAATTAGATAAACACGAAAGAGACAAGCAAACGCAAATGTAATTGGAGAAAGAGGAAAGAGATAAACAACTCAAAGGCGGATGCAGGGAGAAAGACAAAAGGAAGAAAGGGAATTTCAATTTAGATTAAAAGAATATTAGGTTAGTACCCCCTTTCAAATGAAACGTAGATCACTATTTTCCTAGTTTTGAAAAAATGCTGTAAATTTGAAATGGAATTGGAGCATTTGACTCTATGTTAACAAAGAGAACTTTTGGCAAAGTTCTTGACATATACACTTTGCTGTCAGTACAACAAAATACTGATTGTAGTCTGCTTAAGGAATGTATCTTGAAGCGTTATGAGTTAGAACCTGAGGTTTATTGAAAAACGTTTAGGAACTATTAAACATAAATTGGACAAACCCATGTCGAATTTATATTAGAAAAAGAGTAGTTATTTAATATGTGGTGCTTAACAAAGAATTTTGGTCAAAATTACGAAAATGTCCGACAACTCAAATTAGTTGAAGAGTTTAAGTAATGCGTTAATGGTGACGTTAAGACTTACATTAATGAGCACAAGGTCGAAACAGAAAATGCTGCTCGAACAGCTGAAGGGTATTATTTAGCCCATACTGATTATTTTATCAGGAAGCATTCCATTCAGCAGTCTTCTGGTAAATAACTATTTCAGACAAATGTTCGAGAGCTTCCGAATTTCAAACTGACATAACTTCAAAATCAATAAATATTACAAATCAAGCTTCTGATAAGTTCGGACAGAGGCACTTATCTCTTCCTACGTGTACGTATTACACGAAAACAAGGGCACTTTATTTCTGATTGCTACAAATTGATAAATAAACAACAGATTCAAGACAGACATAATCAAATTGCTCTTATTTCTTACGGTCAGGGTAATGATATTGAAAGCAATACATTTGCTGGTTCAAACAAACACCAGTATGATACTGTTATGAAGAATTATAAACCGTTTGTGTCGAACCGTTCTATATCACTCATTAGTGATTCTACCAATCTCATCCCTATTAAGATTGTAAGGGACACAAGACCTTCTCAGAGCCTTTTATTACCATTGCCATCCCTCCTTTCAGAAGTCTTCTTCTAATGAAAGTGTTCTTATTCAGATAGCAGACTGCGGCTTTGTTAATGTTCCACTCCATTGTGCAAATTTGTCATCCGACTTAATCTCCGGACCCGAGGTAGTTCGAACAGCCTTGTCTTTACCCGGCGATGGCATTCAGTTATTAATAGGCAATGACCTAGCTAGAGATATGGTTGCTTTTAATCCACTTGTAACTGATAAGCCGTGCTTGGATCAAAAAGTTGATCCTATTGAGAAAGACATTCCAGATATATACCCAGCTACTGCATTTGTTAGAGCTATGACAGAAACATCTCTTGAGAATGATGTTGCTCAGAAGAGTATTCATTTAGCTGACGCATTTGTTGTTCAGGCCTTTGATGAGGTCACTTTTACTCCTCGTTTGTATCAATCAGAGGATACCGATCGCAGTGAACCTCTTTTAATTATTCATTTTCTTTCTTCCAGTTAGGGTAACCAACGACGATCCCGTGCCATCGAACAGGAAACATATCCAGAAATCTATTCTTTTTGTCAGGTTGCTATTATTGAAACTGAAGCCGCAGAAGTTTCTGCTAGTTATTTTGTTAAACATGGGGTCCTTATGAGGAAATAGAGACCACTTGAAATACTTGCTGGTGTCGTTTGGTCGTGTGCTATCAAACTGTAATTCCAAAATCCTACAGACAGGAGATTATTAGTTTCTCCCATGAAACTCCTTTGGCTGTTCAGTTGGCGGATCAATGATACGAAAAACCAATCCGAAGATAGCGTCATCTACAAACTATTCCTGAATTTGACAAACCATTTAGAAGAATAATTGTCGATTGTGTCGGTCCCTTACCTAAGACCAAGTCAGGGAACCAATAGATGTTGACCTCAATGTCAGAGTTCACAAGATTCCCAGAGGCAATTCCTCTGAGAAAAAATTTTACAAAAACAATTGTGAAAACTTTGATAAAATCTATTTACTCAAGCTGGCAGTCACAAATCTCTCCAACCGGATCATGGGTCAAATTTTGTCTCTGGAACTTTCCGGCAACTTATGCATGGATTAGGCATCCTGCAATTCAAGTCAAACGTGAAATGCATGGATTAGGCATCTTGCAATTCAAGTCAAATGTGAAATTAAAGTACTCCAACATAAAGAGCCCTTTTTAGACTGGTGATGCGGTGTCAAAAACATCGTATGGTGTTTACCGATGCACTAAAGTGAGTTTGTCCGCGCTTAAAACGAAGCGATACATTTTCCCTGATGTTACTACAACGTATATTTTTGGACATCATGCTACTGTAATGCACTAGTGCATGAAAAAGAGATATTGTTGGCCGTTCCGTATTCGCTATGAACGACTTGCAATTCCTCTCGCACAAATGTGTAGCTTGGTGACATTGCCTCACGTGGTCAAAATATAACGTTTTGGTTGTCTTTGGGTATCAATTCGTTCCGAAATCGTAAATACATCAAAGGACCATACCGGGTCAGTAGCACAACATTGCTCACCTTCTAACTCTCTAACTCAAATGTGTTTTCGAGTGGTTGTAACGGTGCCGCCTCTGAAATCATTTTCTGAGTAAATGTGACAGATTTTGGTCGAATCGAATTAGTTGATTTTAATCCAATGTAACATGTAGTTTTGTTATTCAATGTTACTGTGACTCATGGAAATCGTGTTAACCATTTGTGGGATTGCTCAAAAGTGCTTGCACTTTGGGTCCGATATTCCTTAGCACTTAACGGGTCTGTCATCTGCATCCGAGACCTCACTGTCAATTACTGCACGTACTGACATCCAATTAATCGTTTTGCAACTGTGCGCTTAAATTGTTCCACAATAGCTTGGTCACTATGTGTGTTACATGTCAACATGAACTTATACATGGTGTTTTCTTAACAGTGTAACAACAGATTGGAGAAATTCTTTACCAGGATCGAGCAATAATAATCTTGGCCATGTTAATGGTGAACGTGCATAAATGCGCTAAAGTGCATCTGTGACACTTGCCAAATATTTTGACTCAACAGCGCATCTTCTTGTATCTGCTGGCAACACTAGCAACGTTTAACGCGTATTTGAAATTGTGTGCAATCCTCCCTCTCGATCATGTACAAGATCAAGTTGAAGAAATATTTGATCTGTTTGATTGACGTCACACTGTGTTTGAACATCTAGCCACACAGATGAAATCTTTATTTGCACTGGTAGGCAGATTTACCACATCGCCTGTGTGGCCAGCCATGATCGAGCAACCGTAACTGACCTTTTCAGCACTTGCTAACATTTCCAAAACGGCTTCCCCTTTCCAATATTCACACGAACTGTAGTATATTTTTGATAATGTCAGATTTTGTGTTCATTCTTTCTTCGCATCGACATATTTTGATCTTAATGATCAGAACCAAACACAGTCTTGGCTTTCATACCTCCTTTAGAGATCCATCTTGCGATTCATTCTCCAGGATCATGTCGCGCAACTGCATTCGTCATCGATCAGGTCCAATACAGCACGTTGATGTATGCTTATATCGTTTGATGCTTGATAAGCAAGGCTATTTCTGTACAATGCAGTATCAACACGATTTACTTGTGCTTCACAAGGCTTTTGTTGCTTGCTAGAGTCAAGTAGTTTGTAAAGCCGTTTACCAGGCCCGTAGTAACTATCATGGGACGTGTTTTTCACCACGACATTTACTTCGTTGTGTAACTGGTAATTTTAGTAATGAGACAGTGATATCACCGCCGATGTTTCTATAGCCGTGTTCGTGTGACGCGTTTGTGTCCGCTGATGGAATTGGATGTTTCTAACAACGATAACTTCTTTGCTATACATGGTACACAAGTTTCAGTAATCGCTGCTAGTCCATTACGTGTTTGACTCCCACAATTTATGAAGACATAACTAAATTCAATACTGTATTTTTATGTCATCTCGAAAACGAAAACGATCTGATGGTATTGAAGATTGTGATAGTTTTCGCGTTGAGAAAAGAAACAACCAAAGATTTAAAAATCTCCGCTTTTACTGTCATTGACACTACATAAACCGTCGAAGGATAGAGACATATTTCCAAACTCACTTCGTGAGCTGGTGAATGACCCTGCTGGATCAGGAAGAACGCCACTTTCGCTATGATTTTACGATGCCGAAGTATGATCGGTTGTGCGTGATTGCGCTTCGAGTGATCATCGGCAGTCTTATCATGTTTTAACAGAGTTTCAAAACGAGCTGAGAGACAAGAGCAGCAACGACACCGTTCATATATTTTTCACCATCGAAGAATCACCTACTATTAGCGATTTTGATGCAAATGAAAACAATCTTGTAGTGTACTACGACGTGATTCTTGACACCTTATCAACACCGACGTAATCTTTTTGAGTCAGTGCTACGTACATGTGTCCAATTATTATCAGCTCCAACTTGTTAATGATATTGTGTGGCATAGACGCGGATAGTGACGCAAACATTACTTGGATCTACTGGTAAATACAAACACCAGCGTTACCTCGAGGATCACAGTCTCATCCACAAAACCAGAATTCAGAGTGACTTTTTGCACCTGTTACTGCTGGGAAATCAATCACACTCCAGATCGCTTTAACGTCCATACGAGTTTATTGCAGTTGGTCTAAGATCCGATCACAACCATATAGTGGCCTTGACGTGAATAAATAATTTGTGCATTCAAAAAATCGTGGATCACCTTGGGTTATGGTAGAACGTCCCACAGGTGCATATGATATTATCTAAATGGATTATAAGGTTCCACGAATAATTTCGGTGTTGACCGGTAAATGTTCGAAAATTTCTACAGTTGAACATGAGCCCACACTCAGCTCGGTCAGCGTAATTCAATTTCCAAAATGTTTGGTTCACATTGGACAGTCTTTGTTGAGAACAGTTCTTTATTGGCGCAAAAGGTCATCTCGAAAATGAATAACGTTTGCTTGTAGGATCTAAAAGGACTGCGTAGCATATGGCGACAGAAATAGTCAGAATTACCTCAACAACGCAGATCAGTTTAACATATGATTCCATCAGTAGTTATGAAAAGCATGTATAAAACAACAGGCGTGGCAGTTTAGGACTATTTACTGTTTTCGGTTTTCAGCAACTGTGCAATAAAGTGATTTAATATGATTTAAGCCTGTGGCACCAGGTATCTTCCGTGTCATAATCGGTTAACACATTTTCGTTTTATCCTTGTAGATCAAGACGGCATAAACTAGATCACTGAGGTAAAACATTGACGATGAAACTGTATAATACGGATCGACCTGCTATTGAATAGAATGACAGTCGTACGCAATTATGTGAAACTCGTTCGCGTTGTTAATGTGGAAAAATCCGTTCACGCGACGATTATAGGACAAACCTCGGTGTCTTTCTTTGTGGATTACTGACAAGTGCACCAAAGGTGTTCACGGCATTGTCTTCACGAGCTTCACCAATCGCTAAACAAGCTGGAAAGATATTCTTTGAGAGCATCTAAAGCTTTGCTGTGGATCAGATAAAACAAAAACTTGTATTACACGAGGTTCAATCACTTCGAGATCGACTAGCGACAATTAATGGCTCGAGAAGCACCAAATACGGCTACGCTACCATCAAGAGAAACTATCCCGGCTGTGAATGGTAAACATATTAATGAAGCAGCTAAACAGTGACTGTCTGATTCATTGTTTGCACATCTAGCAATGGGAAGAGTGTATTATCATTGACGATGTGAGTGGAATAGAGTGGAATAGGAGGTTTCCCCCATTACTGCTTAGCGTCTATCTTGTATGACTCTAGCTGCTTATTTCGATCAGATACATTCATGGAATATCAATGCTAATAATCAACGGGTTGCATAGCATGTGTGGGTTGCTTTCTAAATAAGGAAACGTTCTGGGGCCAGAGGTTTTGACCTAGAGAAGAAATAAAAGTCAAAATCCAGTATTATAACACTACTGAGTAGGTCAATGCCCCGGGAATAAAAATATTCTGGGGCACAGATGCAGACCATGATAAACATTCAGGTGGTCAAAAAATGGATACGCCAGCAGCGTGAGTCTGTGCTTGGTTATGAAATTTACTTCTTCCATAACCGAACAGTTGCAAGTTGTTCTGTAGAATCATTAGTCTGAAACAACGCCAAAAAATATGCATAGTCTTTGAGGAACAATATAGCTATACTATATAGACCTGGTGGACATCTAACATAAATTTTCCTGAGAAGAGCTGGTTACCACGAACAATTTGGTGCCATGGTATACCGAGGTATTTCGGAACATGCCGCTATATTTACCAAGGTATACTGCAATTATAAGGGACCAAAATTCCATATCCTGTTAGATTGATAAAAGCATATTGTGTCTCTAAATAGCTGGAATAAAATATCGTGCTCTAATTTATCGCAAAATAATATAGAATCCAATACATTATCTAAAAAGGAAAAGTATTTTGAGATAACAGAAAATATGATATGGTAAGTACTTTACATTAGTAATTGCTATGTATGGATTCAATGTTGTTTTAGTTGAACTTTTAACACCCTAACGAAAGTGGCTGATTAAGCTAAGTCTACAACTTACTACCTAAAATGCTGACATAATAGGCAGGGAAATAATGTGTGGGGTGCCATCATTTGGGGAAGAGATTTATCGGAGAGGACCAGTAAATATAAGACAAACTTAATCAACAAATGAGAAAATATTTAGTGGAATTGAGACATTACGCATAATTCAAACAGAAAACAACTGCCAGCCTGAACATTGAAGGACGATTTTCAGTCTTACAATAAACTACATGTAGGTGACACATTAACATATACTAGTAAATAACTTTCAAAATGAAATTTTTAAACATTTCTTAATCTTTTAAAAGTTGGATTTGGCCTGAATGCCGCTCACAACATCCCATTTGATTTTCGTGTTAAAGGATCATAGCAAAAATTATAATATGTATTATTAAAAATTAATTTGTGGCAAATACCAATGATTTACAAAATTTAAAAAATGTAAGGTTTCCAGGTATTTGGTAATGAAAAATGAAAACTTGTTGCTAGTATCATTTATTTTGTTACAAGATTATTCTGGTTTATCTGTAGATTCCGTACTGAAGGAAACTATGGACGTACCGGAACAATGAAAAATTTATTGTAGCTCCTACCAACATAAATAAATACCTCCTTAAATCAGTATACCGGGGTATTGGTACTACCACGCACTTAATTTACTGAGATACAATTCTTTTTTGATTATTAATCATGGCGTCAAGCATGTTTTTCACAATCCTTTACAATTTGAAACCCATTATTAAGGGATGGCGAGTAAAACGGATGTAATTAGTATTCTTAAGGGAGATCATATGCCCAGTTGACTTACTTTGTAATGTATAAACAATGCAATCGACAATGCATGCTGAAATATTATGAAGCATTAATCTAAAATATAAGCATTGTATTTTTAAGCAGACGATGGACAAAATATTGAAAAGAATATATACGCATTATACAGTATTCTGTATATGCAAAAGCAGAAATATTATGTCTAATTACATTAAGTATGGGTTTAAATCGCATTAGTATACTTACAGATTGCTATGTGGCAATGCACAAACAGTAGAAATGCAATGTATATCATCCCTGATATAAAGGCCATATATTACGGCTTTGATATAACGACAGGCGATTTTTTTTTTCCAGTAGAAAGGTAGCACCAACTAATATATTGTCGAATTTGTTGCACTGTTAAAATAATATCTTTAAATGTACCAATTGCTGCTGAACAATGAGTGCGGATAAGTGTGAGCTTGGTTTATCTTATACCAGTCACTTCCAAGTCTCGGATGAACAGGAACTTGTAATGAAACCTGTAAGTACATCTGGTTTCGTGTTAATATATAAATGCTTGTGATATATTTCCGCGCGATCCTCTGTACATTACTGGTATTGTTCAGTACATATATCTCTCCCTTTTTCATACATAGTTTTGTAATATCATGTTTTCTACATCTGTACATTGCATTTTATAAGATCAGAACGTTGGGATGTCCTTATTGCATCAATTTAAATTATAACGCTCAGTTAGTCTATTAGTGTGTTGGTAGTAAGTCATATTCATTCAGTTTTAGTTGACAATATATATAATTATATACCGAGTTTGTGGTTTCGAAAAGCCTTTTCAAGGTTTTGTAAATAACTACTAGTGCGGCCTTATTATATATTAGTCACATAGGTTATTCTTATCCACATAACCATTGTTTTTGTTTCCATGCATGGTTTTAACATCTGACCCTTTTTAGAGTTATGCCAGCATTTTTCCCTGCTTTCTCTTGGTGCTGTACCACATAACAGTTTTATGTTGTTCTATATTGATGTCATAATTATCAATCGTAGTCATCCCAGGATTGTTTCCCCTTTACGTTTCCTGTGTCGGAGTGAGAAACGTATGGCGGAGACTTACAATATGGAATATTATATTAAAATGTACGGCAGAGACCAACATAAGACTAAAATTCAGAAACTTTCGGAGAATTTAGGAAAGACAACAAGTATCCAAATGTCGTTTTAAAATGTGAAAAAACCCACAAAATTGTGAAGAATATGCAAAAAAGACTAAAATTCTAACATAACGAAAGTTCAAGATTGCAGAGTGTAATCACATATCTAGCACATATAGAAACAAAATTTAAAAACTTATGTTTTTAAAATTTTGGCAAATTATATTTCAAAAACTATAAACCATTTTACAAAAATTTATAAAAGCAAAATTTTAAAAAATGTATGGGTTTTGGAAAATAGGAAAATAATTAGGAAAAAAAATTAATCAAATTAAAAACTGACAAAATGTAACAAATTCTTAAAATTTGTAGAGTAAACAATTAAAAACAATAAGAAATATCAAACAAAGTAAGATTAAAACAGTTGCAACAAAGAAAATATGTAATAAAATTTAAGGAAGAGTGCAACTTCTGCACATCTTTAAATTTCTGAAAAAAAAAACAGATGAAAAATCACAATTATTTCCTTTATCTTTACTAAAAAAAGTTGCAATACATTATCCATTAATAAGAATCAAATTTGAATTTACCCATAGAAACTTACCAATGTTTCATAAAAAAAAAACTATTCCATTTGATTGGCAACAACGAGTAAATCAGGAGATCTTCTGTTTAGTCTCGGTAAGGGTAATTATTCTTGCTGTTGCTGACGAGTCAGCTATTCTAGCAAAAATCAACCTGGCCGACTTTTATTGTAAGGAACGACAATTATTTAAAAAGTGCTGAATATCTTTCCACTGTTGAGCAACGTCCTGTATTGTTGATCAATACGTCATTGCACCTCTTCAAGGCACTTCGCATGCAAATCACACATTTCCTTATGGTTATCATTTTACCAAATGAAAGATTGTACTCACCTTTTTTCGATGTTGTTCATGCACATAAAAAGGTGACAAATGTGAGAAAAATATCGAATGAATTCTGGAGGGATGCTCTTGCAGAATATATTGAATTACAAAATATATATAAGGTATAGCGCTACAAATATTAAAGTTGGAAATTCTATTCTTATGTGCATGTACTGGGTGAGTAAGGAAATATTTGCATGTAAATTATTTAGTTAATGAGAGCATTTCAAGAATTAAAATAGATGATTTTTGTAATAAGTGTGAAAGCAAGTCTAGATCCTAGGGTTTCAAGTCATTTTCAGAGCTATTTAGTTTTTTTTTCCCAACAGATTCAATAGAAACATCAATTCAAATATGCATATCCTTTTTACATAAAGCTGTGATTTTGTTCATTAAGGAAAAATGCCTGTAAAAGTATGCATCAAACACTAAACTTTCATATTTCTAAGTCAACATCAGTATTGAAACGGAATCATGAATATGAGTTTATAGATGAGTAACTGGAAGCACTACTTTTTCTTACCTTTTAAAATAACTAGGTGTCCTAAATTGTGATGGGTTCAAGCTAAGATAATGCAAAGAATTTTCTCAATAAATACATTTTCTTCAAAATAGGAATATCCATGCAAGCATGCGCTCTTTATGCAATGACTCTTTAGAGACTTTATCTCATCGTTTCCGAAACTGTTCCACAACTGAGTCATTACTTACTAGTTTTGTTTGGCTGGATAAGGAGTAGGTGTAACCATATGCACAATTTTAAGTTTCAAGAAAAGGATTTATTCGTTTTATAATAGAGCAAAACAAAAGAGATTCGGTGGTCAATCTCCTTATGTTACAACTGAAATAATGTATCGATAAATATAGACTTAACAATGAAACACCAAGCAAGGCACATTTAAGAAACAAAAAGTTATATTACATGGAAGAAATGAATCATGCATATATCAATTAAGCATGGAAAACGTTTGTTGACTAATGGCAAAAATAAAAACATTTTTTAAATCATTCTTGCTGTATTTTTAAATCACAACTACCATTTTCATTAAGCTTAGATATATCCATATATGAAATTAAGCATGTGTGCAGTGATGAAGGTGTGAACTCGTTTATTCTCGAGGATATAACCTTGAGCATGGCTGAGTTCGAAATACTGTTGGTGGAAATGGAAAACTATCAACGACTTTGTGCACATATACGGAACCGAGGCATTAGCGACGAAAACATAGCGTTTAGTTACAGTTAGTGAAAATATAGTAACTATTTTCTAGATTATATAGATCAGTCTGCCAGAATATTTTCCAATGCATTGGCAAGACTGCGGATTAACTTAGCGTCCGGCTCACTACGGGTTTATGTGCACTTGTTTAAATCATATATGCGCGTGTGATTGAATGCTAAGTCATAATGTGTAGAAGTATTTGTCCTCTGTCGATATGTTTGTCCAAATGCCCCTATAATTATACCACTTGTCCACCTCTTGTCCTGGAAAAGGCCAGATACATCGATCTTAACTAGCTGAACAGTAACTATTTGATATCAAACAAATTTAAGTTTAAACCTCCCTCGGCATAATTTGCTCCAGCTTGAACGATAACATTGTGGGATCTATTGATATTTGTTTTGTCCATTTCTGTTTCAGATTGCCAGTGGTGGCACCAGTGCATGATTGTACTTGTACAAAAGGTGAAAGTTCCCCTGGTGTTGTTCCCTTTACGGATTGGTGATCATGTAATCAGACCCTTTATAGGTGGTATAAGACAACGGTAAGTCAATGCTGGTCTGTCTAAAGTTGTACGTAATTTTCTTTAGTGTATTTTGGTTTGTCATTTCTTCATTTACCCCTGTCTGTCTGGTTAAGGGTCTTTTCCTGTTCCATCATTTGACACTTTGCATTAGATTGTATGCATTCGGTTACCGTTTGTGTCGCCTGGAACACAGTAATTTTATATTTGTTTCAAAGTTGACATCTAATGTTAACATTTGATTTATTAAAATTATATTGAGGATGAAGAAGCATACACAGCCCTGAGTTTCGCTATTGTTGATATTTGGGCGCTTGTGTTTTAAATTTGGATTCTATATTGTGCACAGATTTTCTATTTGGTATAAATACTAACTGTGTACGCATGTAATTCATATCTTGAAACCTGAACCTTGCTAGAGGCATTAGGTGTGTTTCTACATTGAGTACAGAATCATATTGTGTCTGGTTTTCTACAATGAACACAAGCATCAGGGTACCAATAGATGTTTTGTATATTGTTGATGCAATGAGCTGTGCCTTGTTTGAGTAAACGAATACACAGCAAAAAATTATTTCCATATCGTATTGGCATTTAAGTCCTATCATCGAGAAACGACCTATAATTCAAGTGGCCCATTTTGTCGAATAGTAATGGTAACTTACACCCGAAACAGAAACAGACAGCAACTGTAGAATTCAGTTTTTATATCATGCCGCTGGCATTTGGCCTATCAGAAGTCGATGATTTTCTTATTGATTCGAAGCAGTGATTGACGTAGTTTGCATTTTATACCTTTGACTTCATTCGTGATAAAATTTGTCTTGTCCTTTTGTATGACAGAAAATTGTTTGTAAATAATATGCGGAAGATTAACCGTGATTAAGTTGCATAAAGTCGTGGATATGAATTGTCTCTGAAAAAATTTAATAGTGATAAAGGATATGACTCACGCAAGCATGCCATAACAAGTGTCTTAAAAATCTCGTACTTTTGATACAGGTTGAATTTTATTTATTTATCATGGCGTAGAAGCCATGCTCATGTATATCTTGAAAGAATTGTATGAGATAGAATCATCCGTTCAAAGAATATTGGTTTTGGATTATTATTAGAAAAGCCTGTCCTCATGCAACTCTGTGACTTAATCGTATTAGGTATATTTCAATGAGATATGTAATAGTTATGTAAATATTTTCAAAATACAATAATGTTTATAAACGTTGGTGTAAACAAAGCTATAAATTTATAATATTAATGTTACCTATTAAATGTGTCAATTCTTCACCCATACAGGATGGCTGTAATTAGTTGTGTCATCAGCAAATGGTCCTATCTTATTGATTGCTTAAGGCTGTCTTGTCTTTCTATGTTACACCTAAGTGTCATAATATAATTTCCTGCATAGTGATTGCTGTTAGACGTAAATCAACCAATCAGTCAGTAGATCCGGTTATTGTATACGAGAAATCACTATAATGAAAAAAAGCAGATCTCTGCGTTAGAATCAGGTCATCCTTGCAGCAGTGTTTGTTCTCTACGAGCAAGAAGAGTTCAAAAATGATAGCATCATGTACTCAAGAAACCTCGTTTATCTTCCATGTACTATGAAAGGTGTTCTGAGGTATACTTCAGATTCATTAGCCTTAAGCGATTATTCATATAATGTTGATTTATTAAAAACGAGGATATACGATTTCAATAGCTGCAATCTATTATTAACTCGCTTCTGGTCATACAAAATCCCAAAATGTTGACATCTTGTTTCCTTGGATATATACACACAAGTATGGTTGTAACATTGAATCATCGAAAAGATAATATTATAATCTGCAATGTAAGGTCCAACATGATTTATTGGGACTTCTGGCAGATTCGTGTAGCAACCGAATAGTATAGGCAGCAATGCCATTTTCACTGCTGTCCTGGAAGGTAGATTTTTGCTCAGTAACTCTAACATATTTTTCAATTTAATTTCCTTTGATATTTCCAGGACAGGAATAAACCATTCTGTTTTGCAGATGATATTGCATTGATTTTCCTGCTTCCCAGACGAGTGATCGTAAAAACCTTGAAATCAATGACTCAAAGATCACAGCGTCACAATAATCTACCTATTCATCCATTCATTGATCCTTCCGTCCAGTTATCCATTTCATCGTGACATAAAAAGGTCCATTTGCACTACCTTGTTACATGATTCAGTAGTTATGTCTTATGTGCATATACACTCGTGTTGTGCCAATCTAATCTCTGTCTCTGTCTGTCTGTCTGTCTGTTTGTCTGTCTGTCTGTCTGTCTCTCTCTCTCTCTCTCTCTCTCTCTCTCTCTCTCTCTCTCTCTCTCTCTCTCTCTCTCTCAAATTCACACAATTTTCTTCAAGCGCGTAATCAGACTATCGTTGTATAATTTTCATAAGCACAATATGTCTATTTAAGTGATAAATTACTACTTTCAATGTATAGCACTTTGTACCATAGTCTTCACCTAAAAGTCCTCCGTAGTCCCTACTGCAAATGTTATATCATTTGACGAACGAGGGAATATCAGCCAAGAAAGCAAAAATATGTCCAAGCAAACCAGCTCATATTTCTAATCGTGTTTGCACTCTCAACGACATCATGCTTTACTTTCCTCATTGTTAGTTCAAAAAAATTTCAACAATGATGAGAAAGCTTATTATATAATCAGGCTCTCTTAACTTTTTCATACAATTACATACATGCTGTAAACAGGTATTCATCAACGCAAAACAAATATAGAATTATATATTTAAACCAAATTCATGGCAGCAAAGAAAAATAAAACTTTATTAAGATCAATCATGTCCGATTACTTGGAATAGTATCTTTAGCATACTTATTGATGTGAAAAATACACAAATTTGGAGTATACCACATGCTGCAGAATGTGTCATTACCTTTGCTAAAGTAGTAAAATGTCAGCGATTGTGGCTTAGCTATGTTTTACAAATCATTGGAACTGGGGAACGATAGCCCATATTTCTAAAAGCGGTCTGGCAGTTGGACTTCTAACTCATCATTTGTATTAAAACGTAAAAAGTATCCTGCATTTATCAAATAATCTTCCTGTCCTGTTCACATCCAAGGAACAGAGGATGAAATACAATTTGTTGAAACTTCCATATTCTTTAACTTTCCGTCCTTAGTACCACCTTAGAGGGATACAAAGAATTTGTTATTTGAAGGTTTTGACTGTATGATCTAAATCCCACATACCGAAATCAAGGAGAGTGTGGGCTCAACGAAATTTGTTTTATTGTACCCATGGAATCAAGCTATTATTCCGACAGAGATGTAACATAGGTTCACGCATGTACGATGCGCCACAGAAACGTTAGGATGTGAAACCCTGTGTCATGACATTTAAAGTGGTGAATATAAAATGACACAATGGTTCCGTTTGCTTCAACTACTCTGGCCAATCAATAATTGTTCTAATTCATTGTCGCATCCTTGATGTAACATTGACGATCAAGCCACATGAACTGAGCACAAATATGCCATCGTTTTTCTTCTAGGAAACACGTGTGTCTTTTTCTTTTTTGTACGAACAAGATGCACACTCTGTCAATACTTGGCACATACAATTCTGTTGTTGGAATTTTGTAATTTTCGCTTGTAGTAGACTGTTCGTCTGCGTGCATAACATTGAATCCCTAATAGTCCTTCATGTATGTAAGCTAAATATCCATGAAGTCTCCCACAGCAAAGAATACGTTGCTACCGAATGATATATGCTTAGTCACGTGCGTCACAATATTAATTATATTTGGGAAATCATGTGATGTTAATAATTATATAAAACTGATTTGTGTCATGTCAAATGGAATGTGCATTCGTTGAGATCTCCACGAATAGATTAATAGTTAGACTTTCAATATACAACGAAGGTCGAGTACGTTATGATTTGTCTGCAGTTCACGTCTACAGACGGTCTATTTGAGACATAATTCTTGTTCCAAATCCGCTGTTTGGATTAGTCCGATTTTGTAATTATCGACAACAAGCGTTTCCAATGTGATAGCCATGTTTTCTCGACATCGTCGCAAGCCACCACGAGGGCAAGATCCGATATTGCTCCTGTTAGGCTCGAGGCAACTTCATTTAATACTGGTTCCTTGATCTGTAAATAAAACTTTCTTTTTTTTTTTTTTGAGGTAAAACTTGTCGTATAAAAGGTGGATTTTATATTGATCATGTCGAAACTTCAAACACATCTTTTGCTTGTTGGACGTGTTTAATCTGGTCCCATTTTGTGAAATTGTTCAATTCCGCATCTCCATTAAAAGTCAATCAAAACAGGATATTCTAAGCTGCCGTAAGTAATTGAAAGTCTCAAGCGACCTTGGTCTTGAGCTTGTTCACTGTCATTTCAACTCCTTGAATAAAGCCGCTTCTTTACCTTGACTTGAGACTTTAACCCTTTAAATTTTACCATGTAAGACTGAGTGGTCTGCAAAATGTTCTAGACGTCAGTTCGCGAGTAGATTGAAAGTGAAAATAATCTTCAAGGGTTACCCAACAAACTTCTTTCTTGGCCAATTTTGACCCTACAAGTGTTGGAAAGGAGGATGTGGATGGTATTGTATAGCTGGCAGTCATTCCTTTTTTAATATTACTTGAGCGAGCTGCAGATAAAACTTATTTCAGGTATGAGGCGACACATAACGTCGCATCTTTGCATCTAACTTCTTCTTCGATAGGTGTGATAGTTTCTAGATCTAATTCGTGTTTATTTTGACCAAGTTACCTCCTTCCTCCTATATGTATAAAATGAAAGAACCGCATCAGCGTAAGAGAATGCACTCATACAGTTTCAGTCTGTAATGATGTGAGTGCAATAGAATCTCATGAACATAGAGATAATATTTCGAGATACTCAGCTTCAAACAACAATATCTAAAAACACTTGTATCTAATTCTATCGAGATAACAGTGAATACATACGCCATATCTGTCAGAAGAAGGGACACTGGACTACCGAATGCCCAAGACGTCCAAGAAACAAACCACCAAAACAGGAGAAAATAGGACCTCAGACAAGGGGAATGCTATATGTTGTCGTTGTCACCAGAACGAGCATCGTTATTTAGAATATTCCCAGAAAGTGAACAACGATAATATGCATGCGTTTTAAGAAGTAGAAGCACCTTTCCAGTGAATAAATTTAAAAGACGAAATGCAAAGAAATACCAAAATCGTCCAGCCTAATGAAATTCAATTATAAATGCCAAGAAAAAAGTAACATGGACTTTTGTAATTTATTTGAAATTTCGTTGTGATTTTTAGTCACTAAAGTATACCAAAAAGGTAACAACATTCATTTTTATTTCATTCTTAGTATTTGTGTGATGTTCATTTACATATTTGTATCGCTGGGAAACGTATTTTTATGTTTGTTTTTTTAAAGGTATGTTTTGCATTCTGCATCATTTGAAAAACGATTAGTGACTTTACGGGGAAGTTGTTGCTGCTTTAAATATTTTATGCGTCCGAACCATGATGCAGTTTCTGTAATAATGTTTGTGACTGTTGCTGCCGACTCAGTGGTGATAGTCAATGATATGGGATTGTAAAAGTTCTTTCACTTGGGTTTAACTAAAATGACTTCGTGCGTTTATCATTTATTTTAGCTCCGAGAAAATGTCCTGTAATAGATTTACTGCCCTGTTTTCACTTTCTTGATTTTGTTACCTATTGAAGGTTTTCATCTCCACAAGTTGTCATCCTCTTTTTGTCTTTGAAGAATATCTGTTCTTGTCCTTTTCTGCGATGATAAAATGCCTCTAATTCTTTCTCCTTCTGTTTGAAGTCACTATATTTTGGCAATGATCATGGAGTTTAAGGTGGAAACAGTATTGCCGGTATAAGAAGTCACAAAGTCAGTCACAACCAAATTCAAGTTATAGTACCCTCGACAGCAGTAGTCGTACCGGGTTTAAGAAGTATCCACTGCAGTCGCAGCCAAGCACAGTGTCTCAATTTCAGCAATGTCACCTATACTGCCATTGGTACGAGATGGTAAAATGTAGACACGCTCATGGGTATATACTGAATGTCACGTTACATGTTTTCTCTATTTTGAATGAATGATTTAAAACACGTTTTGACTGAATGATGTAACACATGTTCTGACTGCTGCAACCTCCAAATCATTTCTTATCAGATCCTAGAATATATAGACAGGTGCGTTTGCCCTTGTGTCTTCCATTCACAAGATCTAACAAGATTCAAACCAATCTGGAATTACAAACCAGCCTTTCCAGCATTCGGTTGATCCAGTCTACATCACATATATAAGTTGATAATAGGCCATCAACAGGATAACTGAGACTGCCAGAACTCTCAGAGAAAGATATACTACTTAGGAATAGGAGAAATACTGGGTCGTTTTGTATGTTTGTATGTCTTCTGCAACTAAAACTCTAACCCACACCCTCCTGTCTTGTATGGTAGCCTATAGATACGTTTTTGTGCATATGTGTGTGTGCACTCCTGGCATTTAAAGATTGTACAGTATATGTGTGCACATGTTTAATCACTCCTACATTCCTATCATTTCAATCTACGGATTATATCATGTAAGTATGTTTGTGTGTATGTAACTATTACAATCGTTCCTCTCCTCAGTACTGACTTTATTGGTTATAGGGGTTATAGTGGCGGTAAGGGTGGTTGATTTGTCTATAAATGGATGGTATGGAAGTTGTATAGGGACAGGAGTAGTAGTAAAACGTTTTGTTTTACTTATATGATTTTGTTTTCTATTTTATTTTCCTTCTTTAACATCATGCAATATTGCTGGTGGGTAAGCTTGTGGCTGTTGGTCAGTAGGAATAGGTACTGTTCATTAGGTGTTTGTTCAAATAAAACATTGTATTTCATCATACCTCCTGCAGATACCCATCCTAAGGACGCTTTAACAATGCATTTTTCAGTCTTCCCCATAGAACCAAGCAGACGAAATGGCACTGAACAAAATGGTAACAAATGGTCGATTAGGTTTTCATATGATGATCATTCTGCTTATTGTGCACGGCTGCCAATATCGATTTTCATATGACGGAGAACAAACGACAGAGACTTACCAACACCGACTGCTGAAGATGGTCCGAACATTGTTATAATGTTTTTGGACTGTTCTAGTCAAGATTATCATTCAGCACCTAATGCTATGTTAATTAAAGACAGAATAGTTTTTTCAGAATACAACAGGTAGAACACACAGGATTTACTCGAGTTATTAATGACGAGGTAGATATACAAACCAACAATTAAAAATCTTAATTCATAGGTACGTATTTCATCACCAGATCCATGCAAAATGGCATTGCTAAATTCTGCTATCAGCCCCAGTCATAACACTACATCCAAAAGCATATTATTGGACTAAAAGCGCTAAAGTCAAAATTCCTTTCTCGTCAGTATGTTTTGATAAAGATATTAAACATATTAACGAGTTCCATAGTCTCAGGAATCAACTATTGTTTCCTTCACGTTTACAAAACGTTGTAAATGACCAAAACAACAGGACTGTGTGTTTAAAGATGCAGCGTGATCTCCCACTTCCCTATTCCCCCATAACTTCACTAACATCCCTTATTGACAAAACGTAAATCCTTTAACACCATTATAATTCCTGTAAGTATAACAGTGATGTGTAAAGACATGAAAATAAATGAAAGAACATTATAGAATCTAACGTAATTGTTCACTATCATTAGATATGGTACAGAAGCAGTACTTGTTCTCACTAAGAGAAACATACTTATACAATATCATATATGGACAAAAGAAAGACATAAGGGTGGGAATGCTTCCATACGTAAAAAAACATTAGCTCAGACCAACATTATACATGGTGAAGAAAATAACAAGCACCAACCGGCCTCACACTGTCGCTAAAAAGTCACTAACAGAACGATTTTTCAAAAATATATACGCCAAGTGAGTCAAATTTGGTTCTACCGTCTGTTATGAATTTACTTTTTGCCACCCTGGACTCAGCACTCTAGCTAGCATTATCCAATATCCGTTTATGTTGTTATTTATGCTTTGCTCTTATTTCTTGTTTTGATATTGTTTCTACTATTTTGTTTTATTTTTTATATTTTTGCTGCACACTGTAACCTATCTAGTCAAAATTTTTAGAAAGGTTGATGATTACCCTATGTTGGGACATTTTATGTTCAAGTTTGAAAACATCAGTTACATTAAAGTTTGATGTTGAGTATCGTAAACGGAATGTTAATAACACAATAGCAGTGCGATGTACCCAAAATCTCCATGTACAGTGAATAAGACGCCAAGTCGATGCGACTGATGAAAGAATTAAACATGGACATTGTGGGGTTTCTTTACATGTTGTTGCAACAAAAGAAAAAATCTGAACTGTGTTGTTAAAATGTACATTAGCCACTGAATACATTCTTTTCTCGTTTGTTTCAAGCAACGGAAGGGTATATATGGTGTTAAGATGATAACGAATAAAAGACAACGTAGCTACATATAAATGAAGATATAATCCATTCCCATACGGACAATATTTTTTACCTTAACTGGCTACAGTTTTACGGTAAACTTTCTCTCTCACACACTGGAAAAGTCAAAAAGACCGGTCTATATTATTTATGAATAGTATAGATAAGCAACATGCATGTACATGCATTACATGTTTACTTATCATTAAAGTTTCAGATACCTATGAAACTGTAAAATTATACTTACAGCTTAAAATGTGGCAATCGAATATCAACATAAAAATAAGGTATATCATCCATGATGTGAAGCGCATAGTTGACACAGGTGATGTCTCTCCTGGAGATAGGTGGCACGAAAATGAGACCAACACGAACTGGTAGAACTATTATAAAGGCATAATACGGCTCAGTAGGGCATACTTGGTCATACACCAGTCACGCCTATCACTTGAATGAACAGGACTATATGAAACAACGTGTATATTACTTATGGACTCTGTTATTGCATTTGTGTGTGTAAGAGAGAGAGAGAGAGAGAGAGAGAGAAAGAGAGAGAGAGAGAGTGTAAGAGAGAGAGAGAGAGAGATTATATTCTTTCATAGCATAAATCATTTTATAGTATTCTTTCAATCTGATCAATGCATAATATCAACTGATAAACTGGATTACATGTATCATCAACTCATAAACTGGATTACATGTATCAGTCCACATCGTTCACAACCATCGGTTTTACTGCAGCACTTAGCCTCGCTCACCATACTTATTCATCCAAATATAATTTCTCAGTAAGCACTTATATACCTAGTCTGGGTTTTCAAGATTTTTTCAAGGTTTACTGATTTATCGAAATTATTGTAGTATTCAAATAGTTTATAATTTTCAACGAAACAAGTATCTTCGCTTTCTACAATTCTTATTTAATGTTATTTATGTATTATTAATGTATTTAATTTATTTACTTACTTATTTATTTGTTTACTGCTTAGCTGTGCATATATGTTGTACTGCACAGCAATATTATATTTCCCCTTTATTGCCACACGTACCTACCGTAGCAACCCATTCATTGTACTTCATTTTCACATTCAAATTTCTTTCTCGAAAGAGTGGCGCTATGGGGTGAATGGGGACAAGGTAGTTAGGCTCCATAACGTCGGCTCCTGATCTGCGAAGACATTCAGCGCACGAACTGAAAGTTAGCATGCATTTATTCTCATGCATTATGAATATGTACATACATATAATGTGTGCATATATGGATGTATGTATCTATATATAAAGGTCTTTTACTTAAATTCTCATGTGGCTCATTGCCTCTGACCATGTGACCCAGTGGACGGACGATTAAAAGTTAATGTACGATAATTCTGTAGGTATTGTATTCGGGACGGATGTCTGTCTATCTTGGCTCTGGTTCTGCGTTTCCCACTGATATCCTGTATTTAGTCTGTGGTAATGTATTGCATGACTCAATCGGAGTTAACTTCAAGACATCGGAGTATCTCATGCATGTAGCCATATGAGGTTAATCTTTAGAATTGTTGGCGTTCTTGTAGTACCAACACTAGGATTATTGGATGCGGTAGTAGTTTTGTTGTTACTCTTGTTCTTGTCAGTCACCGTCATTTTTTGCGGTAGTTATGATATGGGTTGATTAGTAGTTGTTGTAGCAGCAATTGTATTAGTCGTCTTGTTGAAATCTGGAAACATCTTCATTGCACTAGCACACGTGGGCTAATGTGAGCCTTTTCACATTGGTCCATTAAACCGATTTTGAGACTTCTTCTGTAAAGTGATAATTTGGACCGTGTTTATTTTTAATTTTATCCACCCCCATTCCAACAACAAGAAAGTCTATGGTGCAAAAACCGCTATATATAATTTAACCCTCCATTATGTATCACTTAATGATACGGTACATACCAATTACTTCTAGCTGAGAATAAACGTTTTAATGGGACGACTTTTTGATGTTTTAATGAGAAGTCAATAGTAATTCGATTCTTCAGTATGATGTATACATTGTTTAAATATATCCCTATGCAGAGAGTGGTCCTACGAAATTAATGTTTAGTTTAAATACAAACAATGGTATAAAATCTTTTATAAGCAGCAGATACACTGTGGAAACATATAAATAAGCTTGAACCTAAATAGACTTTGAGTGCTAGAATTAACTTTGTTTAATGCAAAATTATGTAAAAGTTATAACTGATATTTGAAGGAAATAAATATGACAACCTGAACAAGTCCACAATCTCTAATTTAATAATGTTTAAAAGTACTAGAATAAGACTGTTTTACAAAGACTCGTGCGTTTACTTGACACTCATCCTTTGTCGTACTTTAGACAGGAAGTTGCAATAGAGACCTACATCATATTCGTTCTTCACAGGATGCATGTGTTACTATTACTTGGAAGCACTTGTTGTTTGTATAATTTTATCCTTGTGTACGAGCCGGCAAAAGACTTGAAGATAAATAGTTCATTTCCTGTTATACAAATAGGGAGAATAATAAAGATTCCTGTGACTGAGCACATATTAAAGATTGCATGACCTCAATATATCGATCTTCATAACATCATCATCACATCATCATCATCATCAATATCATCATCGCCATCGTCATCAAGTGGTCGCAATGAAAATGAAAGGGGCTAGTTCTTTACTATAGACAGCACTGATACATGTAAATGAACTATTGCTGTCACCTACTGAGAACAATAAAAGGATGCATAAGCCTTGGACACTATACAGGCTGAAAAACAATTGATCCAAGTCATATACCAGCAACCTGTGATGGGTACAAAATGAAAGTTGTATGCGAAGACTTTTATGTAACAAGATGAAAAAGCATGGTTTATTGTATTGGAGGGTGGACTTTATATTTCCCAATTATAGATTGATATCAAGTACAACATATAGAGTCGTTATGTCTTCGTCTACAAGACTTTTAAAAAAATTAAAGGTAGCATTGTATATTAAGGTAATGGCCGATTTATGTCTAATTTTCTTGCTGGCTTTATATGGTTCTTTGTACCTTAGAATAAATTCACATCAACGGTAATCGAAGTAGAATGTCATGACTAAGCAATGAGAAGTAAATATGTCTTCTGCTAAAACTATTTGCTAATTTATTACAGGTCCACAGATAAAAATTTCCCAGGCTCCAAGTCACAATATGGGAATTCATCAGTGTTCAGGGAAAATATGGTGATTATGAAACTATCGGTGATGGAATAAATAGCGAACATACTAACGTAAAAATGCTCATGGTCTTATAAAAGAATTATATACTAGCCATTTTGAAAGAGTATTATTGCAATTAACATTAAAATATATATTTGCAATCTCATCATTCACATACATTACTGACCGCCCATCGTATGTATATGCTTCGTCGCATAATTCCTTTATTTTGCCTCGGTGATAAACATTAAAGAGACGTTGACTCATCATAGTCGGACAGAGAGGCGTAAAGTAGAAAGTAAATAAAAGTAGGTAATAAATAAACTCGTTAGCTCCAACAAAGTTCTTTTTGACCCTATTGTCAGGTAAAATGTAAATAGCTGAATGAGAGTCACAAAAAGAATGATATGTGTAAATAATGCAAGATGTCCAATCTAGCAAGTGGAAAGACATTTTACAGGACATATGACATGAACGTACAATAGTTAAGTTGGTAGTGCAGGAATGGTACAAAGATTAATGCACATACAGCTTCACAACATATCTATTTTATTTTGTGCTGTATTTTCCTCAATTGTTTCTACAGAAATATAAAACAACCTTGTGTGACACATGTATGTAACGCTGTAAACATTAAAGACAACAAGATACATGAAATTGTGACTTAACTTGAAATACCTTATCATATCCACGTACGCCTCTATGTATCATATGTGAGACCCAACCGCGTTGCGTATTTGTGAATCACGAACCTTGATATAATATTACATATTTGTAATAGATATATAAACGCTTCCATATCAGTACACTTGCTGTGCCACTGACAGTCATGGTCACGATTCCGTTCTCTTTGAATTAGTTGAAGAAGTAGTAAAAGCAACTAACGTTAAGGTTGTAGAAATAGAAGTAATAGCAGTAGTGTGTGTTGTTGTCAATGGCGTTGTTTTTGCTGCTGTCAGCCTGAGTAGTGTAAGTACTAGCAGTAGAAGCAACAACAGCAGTATCATGAGCAATTGTAGCAGTGATAGGTTGTTGTTGTTGTTGTTATAGGGTTTAACGCCATTTTTGCAGAACAAAATAGGCTATAAATGGCTGCCAGTATAAATGGTGGAGGAAGAACCCGGTAAAACACCGGAAAGAACCACCGACGCGCGAGAAGCTACTGGCAAGTTTATTCACATACCCACAATGGGCGACCCAACACTCGTACCCGCGCAGACGGAGGTGAGATGGCAGTGATCCATAACGATGAGCGCTTTAGACCACTCGGCCACTCGTGGCCCCCAGTGTTAAGAAATACTCGTATTTGTTCTCATCTTACATATCATGATAGTTACCATCGTTATTAATAATATTAGTACTAAAAGATGATAACGATATTGATAGCGGTAGTTTGGTAGTAGTAGTCTCATTCTGACCATCAGTATTTCTGTGTGTCTAGGCTCGTAGAAACGTAACATGAAAAAGTGAAGCCAACAGTCTTTGTAAAATTTAACCATATTATTTATTTCCCTAGAAAACAAGAATAAAATGAGAAAAAAGACTTACGGTTTACGAATCAAATCCAAAATTATTCCAAGAATTAAAAACAAATATAAGTCCTACCAATAAAAAGTCCTAAGTGAATCACACTTGGAATTGTCTTCGATGGTCTGCTTTGTTCTGATATGTCAACAGTTCTTTGCTGAATCACAAAGAATGATATTCCAGTTTGGAATTCCGAATAATTTTCAATATACGTCTTCAAGAGAAATGAATTACTAATTCCGAAAAACAAAAATCCAACTGAAACTGTTCACAACAAAACAACTTTGAGCTTCAAAGGTTTGAAACACAACTTGCTATTTATTCTTATAACAATGTGTTATAAGACAGTCTAAAACGCAAAACAGATTCCCGGATGGGGGTCACGTGATCATTTTCCCCAGAGCGACGTAAAAACATTACATGCCGATTATCACGTACTCTAGGTACGGTCCCAGCTAAAGTCAATCATTCCAACCCTGGGATAAAAAAGTTTTTAAAAAGTTGTTTACTCCAAACTCTATCTGATTTTTAAATCAATGTCAGTAAATATATACAATGTTTCAAGTACTGGTCAAATATAACTGAACTGACTTTTAAAAAAATGAAATCCAGTAGACAAAATTATCATTACAGCTACATATAATGAAATAAAATAAAAATAAAAAAAATAAAACTAACAAACAAGTAATTAAATTACATATACATAACAGTATAATTCTTCCTTTTCTTATTCGTGTTGCTATTATTATCATTATCATTATTATTATTATTAGTAGTAGTAGTAGTAATAGTAGTAGTACCATCAATTATAGGCTGTAGATTTTCTTACTGCTGCGCAATATTTGAGAGCATTCCATATCTGATATAATACGGTTGAGCTGATTCTATACATTTCTCGGACTTTTTGGCATAAATGGAACAATGAAGCCTTGTATCTCTGATATAGTTTGCAGAGGAAGGTCTACTTGCTCGTTGACATTTCTATACTTATTATGTTTTTTTTTTTAAATGGAGGTTACTCGACTTCTACTGCGTGTCTCCTGTTCAGCATCCGTGCTCAGAGTTGCTGAAGTTTTTTCATTTCCGCCAATATGCATCGAGTATAATGTATTAATTGTATTGAAACTGACTTGAGCCGTAGCGAGAAGATCTGAATAGACACGTATTCCTGGATGAAGTCATGATATGATTTTACCAGCACCGGTTACTATTGTTATGGCTCCATCAACAATTCCGATTGGTGTGCCTATAATAGTTGCCTCCATTGTGATTCATGCAACACCCAGAGCAAGCATCTACGACCACATGCATGTAATTGTATGTTATGAGCAACGAGTCTCTCTTGGTGCTTTCATCCTACAGCTGTTGAACGTATTAATTAGGGTCCATTATAGTTCTTTTAATGTGATCGCATAGTATAATTTGCTTGACAGGCAGACTTTAATCGGTAGCATGCGTTCGCTTTTTTAACCGTTCGCCCTTTTTACTGGTACAACTGTCACAAAATTCAATGATTTCAAGCTGGCTTCAAATTTGGCTTCAAATTTGTTTAGGCACTGTGATGTGGTCCAAACAGCTGATTTCTATTGGGCTATTAGCAAATTATATCTCCGTTACTCTTAGCAAATTATGTCTCATTTAGTACAAGGGTTGATAAACATCGTTTCCAAGCAGATATGAATCGGCAAGTGGAACAAAGTCACTATCAATGTTAGTATTACTGGTCAGAATTGTAACAATTCTTTCGTCTAATGTTTTGGATTCAGAATTCGGATTTTTCAGAGTTTTTATTGATTCTGTTAATTGAATAGCAAGAGATCACCATTGGTAGTAGGCTCGTGCACAATATAGAAATAGCATCGGGATCCTTCAATAGCAAATGTAAAGTCGCCAACTGGAAAAAAAATCATCAAGCTTTTCATTTTTAACAGAGTTTATTTCATCAGGACTAGTCCTTATCTATTTATTTATAAATTGAGCGTTACTAGCCACGACATAGATATTCCTAATTGAATATCCGCATATTGCTTCGTTGTATCATGATCATCCACGATTGATTCTTAAATTAACATAATTCGGTTTCCATTGATGGCCAGGTTTTACGCGTCAACGCCTTGCATTCAGACAACAATATCTTGAATATTCAGGTTAGATGCTTTACCTGTTCCAAAGGGTTCTTCGAGACTCACAAGCTCACCCGGGGCAACGTCAGCAACAACCCAGTTGGTAAATTCAGCCAAATCCGCCGTCATGGAAACTCTGGTCGGATCCACATTAGCACCGCTTGGTCGGTGGTGGAGTGTCCGTACGTGTCAATAGGCATTTCGTATATTATCAAGCTTACTTTAATGTAAAACCAATAAGCACGTTTTTCAGGACTTCCCGCAAATGCTCGCAAGGCTTCAAGAACATGACAACCGCACATAGGGCCATCCATCCAATAAAACAATGGTTGTCGTCCACCGCCACGGACTAAGTAATCAGCAACTTCATTTGGTAGTGCAAGTCCATACCAGTCAAATTTCAAATGATGACTGGGTGATAACAATGCATTCCAGCTCCTGTTGTATAATTCACGGGTCCAGTTTCCCTTGTAGGGACAATCACTGATACAAGTTCATCTGTATAAATACCCCTCGGGGCAACCGCCGAAGACGACTTCATTTCGGGAATCTTTAGTTTCCACTTATGGATAATCGAAGAACGTTTCCTTTCTATGTGGCTTCCCAGATGCAGTTCCGAGGACCGCTCTTATTTTCTCAGTTGATAATACACACAACCGATTTCACTGTTGTCAAAAGTGAGCAAAATGTTTAAGGTAGGTTCTTGGTGACCGTTTTATCTTAGCGAGACCTCACTAACTCCTAGTTCTGCAAATATCATCGGAATTGCCACTTCATTGATTAGATAGTCTAAGCAATAAACACTCGCCGTGGAACTCTAATACCTTGCTGAGTATTTAAATGCCATGCGAAGTCTCTTCCAGTCTAGAAAGTCTAAGGTCGTCGAGAGATATGAAATTATACATTTCTCGCCTGATATTATAATTGATGCTAACGTACGTCTTTTGCCATTGATGGACTGACTGAAGGTATCAACAGTGTAAACTTAGACAACACTATTCTACTGTCATTGAAAATGGCTGAATCACGCAGAAGTGTATAATTGGATTTGCCCCTTCTGTTTAACGTTAATACGTATTTGACCCCGAAAATAGCGTTAGGGAAATGACTACAAAGTTCAAATATGTGTGCGAATGGAATTTTGCAGGAAAAGTCCTCGCAACCAAAAAGCTGAAATCCATGTCCTGCAACTCATCCGTTAGATTTTGGATTGACATTAACAATGGAGAGTGTTGCTGCTTCTCCTTTAGCATTTCTGACGTTCTCAATGATATAGTGTACATGATCAGAAGACTACTTGTGTCTCTGTTGAACACAATAGCAGTGTCGGCAGACTATCCATAAACTGTTCTGTAACGGTCGAATTTAAAAATGGTTGTTGCAATAGCAACGTCGAGTGCTCACAAATAGACTCGATATACTTTCCGTGGATCAAACAACGTGTGTTGTTGAACAACATCATGATCTTGCTGTTCAAAAATCCTGCTTGATCGTTGGCTCTGTATTCAGTGATGTTCTCGTCGCGTACAAGCTATCATTGAAATTCTATGAATGCCTCACGCGGAAGAAGCTACAGGGATGTGCCATTAATCTGAAATTCTCCTGGCTCTTCCTTGTTTTGATCAATAATCTTGTACGAGTAATACGTTAGTGATTTTGCTTGCTTCAATCGCACTACAAGGGAGCGTCAATATCAATTGCAGGATCCGTCCATCTTTCAATTGAGCCATACTTTTATCTTATTGTTTCGTATAATACATTTTGTGGCTGCTTCCTATTATCTGATTTGTACGCATTGAATTAGACAGACACTGTAGAGCGCATTCATTTATGATTTTACTGAGCTGGGCTGGAATTTACGACACGCAAGATTTGGAGTGTTTATCATGTTGTGTCAATCATCAAGGTCTTTAAAGAGTTCGTGCATCAACGCGCGGAAATCCGCGGTTCGATGATATTGTTGGCCAGCAATCGCTAACAGACTAATGACTATTGGCGTGTTCTTTCCTTAGCAACATTCCTATAATCGTTTCCAACCTGTCCATGATTTCATGACTGTGGTCGAATAATTACGGTTTACTTCATCTTTGCATTCTTCTTCCGGTGCTGTTCTGCCAAATGCTCTATAATCTTATACATTAACAAAACATTTCTTGCACTCTTTGCAAATTGCAGCAGAGTTTGTAAACATCTCCCGATATATTCACTTTGCAAAATTGTTAGAGGCTACATAGTCGGCATATAATATAGTCCCGTTTCATAAATTCTTCCAGTATCGGGCAATGTAAGCGAGAATTTTAAAAAACATTCTCAATTTTGTTGAGGCTAAGCTTGATTTATGGATATCGTTATAACTGCGAAGTAGATTTATTTGATCAAGAGTAGTTTGTCCAGTCTTTCAACATGTTCAACATTTCCTCGTTGTACGCAACACTATTATTTACTCTTGAATCAAGATCACACTAGTAGGTGATTCCTCGAATGTGGAAAATACATTAACGGTAGATGATTTACTTCTCAACCATGACTGAAGAGCTGCTGTAAAATCCCCGAATCAGTTGATTTTGAGACGATGGAACAATTATATACAACTGATCCCATCAATCACCTAAATGCAAAATAATCTTACACTCGGAGAACTAATCGCTAGTTATTTCATCAAAGAAGGTATGAAGACCAAGATTAACCTTGTAGGTAGAATATATTAGTATAATAGTTTCTAAATGAACTTTATCCAAATTGTTATACGGTCCTCGCGGTTATTGGAAAGGTAAAGCTGCTGTCCAAAAATTAGCTGCTAGATGTTTTCCTTAGTTCAGGTAGATAAATTTGCCACACCGCTCGTTGTATTTTAGATCAATTTGAAAGACATGTCATTATTCATTGTTGTTGTCGTACCCTTGGATGAATCATTTGATGTTTATGTGTCAGATCAATCCATTCAATACCGCGGACCGGGACAAGCTGATCGTATCTCAATATAAAAGATCTTTGTATAAGTAGCTACATATTGTATTAAGTTGTGACAGTAGAAACATACCCATTTATGTTGGCACGAGCGTAACGGTCGATCGCCATAGAAATCCTGACACGGATTTCATCATCAACAAGGAAACATTGATCAATGTCAGTGAGTAATTCCAACTCTACTTTGGTTTCAAAAGCGTATCGCATCCTTTCCGTTGATATAAAGTAGTAGGCTGGATCCAGCTTGTACACAAGCATGACGATATCAAGCACAGTCTTAAAAACGTCTAAGCTGTAACACATCCATGAGAAAATACAAGTTAAGACAGTCGCTACGGCTTTGGCAACCAAACGTAGACCAAAACGTTTCTACGCTTGATTGTAACAATTTTCTCAAATCCCCCGCGGGCCAGTGATAAGTACAATTCCTCCATCTTAAGTAACCGAGTTTCGGCAAACTTGTCGTAGTCGCTCATGTAAGGGTAGAGGTAAATTCCTTTGCGAATGAGTAAACCGAATGTTCTATTATCAGCACACAGCAACAAGTGGCCTCTGAAATGTTTTTAATATTGTCACTCTGCAGAAGCCAAATAATTCACTGACTGGAATTGCACAGGAAAACCTGAATGGATCACCAATTGGTTGTATAAAACGCTTTATAAATCCAAGGATTTGATTCGTGTTGCTCTCAAGAACTAACGCAGTTTAAGATCAACAACCGCTGTTATATACGGGTTATGATCTGCCTAATCACTGATCAACTGAGTCTTTGTGCAACATCGGAGAGGGGAAAGCAATAATCGCATAAACGTCGCTGTATCTGGCGAGCCCTATACTTGTAGTGTCCACATTGTAAAAATTTATTATATTTTATTTTCAATCTAAAACCATTCGCTGTTCAACAACGCAACGCCATGAAAACTTTCTTGACATATCCAACATAAGCATCATCACAATAATTGGTATTATTGTTTTATATTAGTTGATACTCAATTTCCAAGAATGTCTCACATGGAAGAAGCACCCTGAAGTTACTTGCATTTGTAATTTTATTTGTTGTTGATTAATATCTCCAGCAGTATAGGAGTAAAGCTGAAACTATATTTTGCTTCGATATATTTATACAGGCGTATCCATGTCAAATAAAGGTTCTGATGTATGTCTGAATTAACATTACGAAATCTGCATTAGCATAATTAGATATGAGTTGCTGAGTGGCTTCTAAACCGGACAGACGTTGTTGAGCTGACACGTTGTTTATGTTGATGGTAATGTAATTGGTACTATAATTGGTAATTATGTGACAAGTCACTAATCGCTGTAGAAGATCTTGATACGCCTGTATTCCCAAATTCATTATTCGATCCGCAGCATGATATTTTATGTCAAAAGCACATTTAGTGCCCCTGCAAACAAACTTTGAACAGCTTCACAAAAGACAGTTCTGGAATATCTCATATAATCTGCTCTCCTCGCTTTAACAAATGGTTCAGGATGTAAGTCATGACAAATAATGTGCAGATTCTAATTTATACAAATGCATTCCAGTGTTCGTAATGTTTCAAACATATGAACGAATAATAACACACTCGACCAGACGTTCTTTGCATTTTTATATTTTTTTGTTCCTTCTAAAATCCGTTCATGCGACAGAAACGAACGAAACGCCTCCATAGTTGGTGATTGCGTTTCGGCAAACCAATCATTCATATACTCGTATGGATAAGTACCGTTCTAGTCAATAAGTCAGTGCAAGTGGTGCAATATCAAATAATGATTTTAAAGTTTTCTGCGGCTAAATTGCTAACTAATCTGCCCGAAGACGATATCAAGAGCAGTAACGATAAAAAAAAATTGTCCAAGTTGAAACGTCATGTATTTGTCTGCAATTATTATAATAACATTTATTGGCGCCTTTGACGCAGTGAGACTCCTTGTTATGTTGGCATCATACCAACTCAGATTACGCAATACCGAACTAGACTTTGTTTTATTATGAATTGTTAATTACGGTAAATTACGCGCGCTGTGTTCAGCTCCATACGCACTATTGATGAGATAGTGATCACGAGTATTACTTGCAAGTCTTGTTCCGCTAAACGCGCCGTAACAAATTAAACAATGAGTGGTCTCAAAAACCTAATATCATCAATGGTTATAATCATGAGAGCGGGTGAGTAGAGCTGTTGTCTACTACAGTTCGCTGTAATTTCAAAAGATCTAAGAAAGACCTCTACTGAGTCGTTACTACTTTGGTGTGTTGGTGACTCAATTTGCCAAACACAGCTGACACAGTTGTAATTATAAGACACTTGTAGGTGATCAGGGTTAATTTTGTAATCCTATTACTTCAGTAATGTCGGTTTTTTTGCATACTCCTTAGTATTCGCATTTGCATTTCACTCTAAACGCATTTCCACAATTTGTTTTAACTGATGCAATGTTTGCAGTTTCTATATTTAGGAAATTTGTACACAATTTGTGATATCATTGGTCTTAGTAATAAAGGTATGTCTGATTTTCTCATACGATTTGGTATTTGTATTCCATGCTGCTTCGCAAATTATTTTAGTTAACGGTACCGTCTGCACGTTTAAACATCATGCAAACCAAAATAATTATCTCATGTTTAATTGAACGGTTCTAACACCATCTGGCATTTCTGAAACAATAGGTTATATTTTGCGACGCCATACACGATAATACTCGCGAACAGATCTACATGTTCGGCAAACCTGATTACGTGATATGATTCCGCTATTTCATTCGAGACATGTCCGAGCACCTGTACCAGCCTGCACTGGAAAGGATTAGCTGAACCATACAGACTATAATGGAGAAGTATTTCACTCAAAATGAAACCGAAAATGAGATTTACCTAAGAATGGGAATCAATGACTTCGGTCACATTTGAAGCATTTTGCATTATATGCTGTGGATAATTGTATTTTGGAAGTGACCTGGTTCAAAAAGAAGTACATTTTCTACCTGAGGTGAACCATTGATTTTGGTTTTGTAGACATGTTTATCTCCATCTGAGTCTATACCACTGGAAATTCCCAATGAAACTCCGGGTCTTCCTGTTCAAAACATTTTGTTATATTTTTAGTAACAGACCGTCTAATTACAACCAAGATTTTATCTTGTAAACAGTTGGAACCTTCTAGAATCAAATTTTCCATTACGTAATAGTTGATAGAAAATACTTAATTTGACCTAGCTCACATAGAGGAGTATAAAATCTTGTTTATAGGAGAAATTTTTATTCCTGCAGAAATCATAAATCAATCTTGATGCTGTGTCCAGTGTTTTGTTGGGTTGATATTTATTTCTTCAAATTATTTATTCATCGGAAATACAAATCACTCATCGAAAGCAATATTTATGGAAATAGAGATTCCGAATTATAGTAAAATTCGAACAAAGATATATTCTTGGATGTTATTATTGTAATTGAACAAATGATTATTGGTGCAACGTTACTATTCAGGCCATCATAGGTACATCAATACCTTCAGCGTTCTAGTTATTTTGAAATACCACCTGTTACGTATCGGCTCGTTTAAAGTAACATAAAGAAAAGAGCGAAGACAACAAGCTTTGTAAATTTAAACAAAAATAATTTATTTCCCTAGAAAACACGGTGAAAAGGTAAAAATATGAAACAAGACTTACGATTTACGAAGAAGATCCAAAACTTTGTCCTAAAATTGTGAAAAAAACATATAAGTCCTGTGAATAAACAGTTCTAAATTAAAGTCTGAATCTCAATTCCGTTCCAAAATGGCGGATGACGACGTCAGAAGAAGGTTTTACACAAGTATCCAGAATATTCACTGTGAAGCACAATTTGTACTGTCCTGTTCCAATTTAGAATTAATTTCAGCAAATGTATTTGTCCAAAGCCAGTTGTATAGTTCTCCAGGGAAAATAATTATTTAAAGATAGACGAAATACAGCTATCCTCAATAACAACACACATGTTGCTCTGCAAACGTACGAACGAACAGCTCTTTCCAGCACAAAAGAATACCTTCTTCTTAAGGTATTTAGAAACTCTAAGATGTTATGATGTGACTCTCTAAGATGTTAAAATATGACTCTAGACTATTTCGCAGCTACCTGAGTATTTTAAAGCAAACTAATACGTCACCCCATGCACACGCATGAAGAAAGCATGGAAATTTCGAAATATAGCCAACGTAGTATAGAATGTCAAAAAATATTATTAGTAATGACCGTGGTCACAACCAATCACTTACATAGCTATTTCGGACTGTTTGCCTAATATGACAAAACAGTCTTACAAAAATCGTGCTTACGTGAGTCACATTTACGTTCTAAATAAACACGACGTTTCTAACAAAATATCAGACCCTGCGAACATAATCATCATCATAATAATAATTATATTTACTGATATAAAAATGAAATAAAAATGAAATAAAAATAAAATAGAAAGAATTCAAATTTTAACACACATGTAATTTAACTACAGGGTCGTAACACACCAATCTGTATTAACAATTTTAATTATTAGGACTAGTGTTAAAATAATTAGGATTATATCGAATTAAATTCGCAGTTATATTTGTACATGGTCACTTTGTATTTTAAGGAAATAACTTATTTGTTAATTTTAACAAAACTTCTTGTTTTTGCTCCTTTCATTACTTTATTTATGACCGTTGAGTCGTAATACTTTGCACATGGTTACCTTCCTAAATTTACCGAGGACATATCCAAAATCACAAATAATTTGAGATGATTACATACTTAAAACATAAAGGGACAGAATATTGATTGGCAGGTTTACGGGCAAGTGATATCTCTGTAAGACAAACAAGATAACTTGCTCAGTATTGAAAAGAGTTTGGAAAAGATATAAAATTAAATGTAAAATGTATTTCCCTTTTATTTGCAAAGGACATGAAGAACGTTTATACAATTGGGAATCGGCGGAAAAATGATTTCTTAAAATAAATGATGTCAAGAACACACCTGCAATACGGAATCGATGGAAGTACGATGCATAGCTGCATTAAACACACTGAAATATTTTAGTTTTAAAAAACAGAGACTTTCTAAAACGAAAAGGATGTATTGAAAAGCAACGCTTTAGAAGCTGGGGGAGAAACACAAATGGGTCATGCCGATTTGCAGTGCCCACACAGATAGCGGGTCAAAAATAAAGTACCACCAAAGTATTACAGTTAAACATCAAATGGTACATATATACTAGTGATAAGGCGATTTGAACATGAGAAATTTACTACCATGGTATCGAATATCAACGTTCTTTTTCTCCTTAGTTGAATGTATAATTGATGTATTTGAAACATTTCAAGTTTGGGGTCAGTGCATAAAGAGGTAATTTACCATTACATAAATGTCAGAAACAAAATATATCATGCCATCTGATATAATGTAATAATCTTTTAGTTTGGTATGACATCCCTTCACACCATCAACAGGTAAACCCTTATCTATCAAATATGCCATTACCTGGATGTCATCATCTAACCATTATTGTTTAATTTAACTGATCTCATATTTACGGAGATCTGGTATATTTTCTTGATATGCTTTTCGTAACTTTTGTCCAACTCTGTGTGTGCGAAAGCAATTCTTTTTCTCTTATACGTCCCACATGCTATACTAATGTTTAATGTTGTATGTAGAATTATTGGAGAGCAAAAACATTTGTTTGGATTATTCATTGGAAATAAAAAGTGCTCTTTGAACTATAATAATATTATGTAACTATTGTGAATTATTCAAGGGAGTTCTGGACACCGCCATACGAAAGCTCATGCTTTCATGCTGATCAGTAGATTTCCGGATCTGAATTTTATACGGAATCGTTCATTCTTTTGAACTTAAACGGAATTTTACAGGATTATTTTTGGATGCAATTCATGATACTGTAAGTTCCTCTTGCATTTTCATGTTATAATATTGATAATTAACTTACTTTTAAGTCTGACAAAACGTCTTTGTTTTGCTTCTTTCTGTTACTTAGTTTATTATTGTCGATTCGTAACGCCATTCTCTCCTCGATGTCACGAAGTCTGTTTATTGCGGAAGGTGTAGGACAATAACCATAGTCACTTTCTC
Source organism: Megalonaias nervosa (assembly GCA_016617855.1). Classification (NCBI taxonomy): domain Eukaryota; kingdom Metazoa; phylum Mollusca; class Bivalvia; order Unionida; family Unionidae; genus Megalonaias; species Megalonaias nervosa. The sequence goes on from JAECUM010002211.1 coordinate 39,452, forward strand.
ATCGTTAAAAATGTAAATAAACTTAAGCTTTACCGTTGAGACTAAGTATACCTTCTGTTGTTAAATATCATCTATGGAGACCGGATATGTGGGTTTCAGGCTAATGCATCCTATATGCAACATTTAACAAAATTAGATCGCTACTCTGTAACTGCATCTTCAAAAGTACTTTTTGAAAGATGCCAGGTTAAAAGACTCTAATGTTTTTTGACTAAGGTATTGAATTCATGGGACATAGTCAATTATATGTCTTCAGTGTTTCCAAAAGTACATCTTAACAAAACTACTTCCCTCTACTGATATGTTTATTGTTGGATCGAAAACTGACGCATGGAAAATCAAACGCAAGCATCTCATTTTTAAAATGTTGTTTGCCATATTCTTTTTACGGCAAACATTGTGTTTCGGCAAACCTCATGTTTACAATAGCAGTGTCAGCTGTGACAGCGTAACTAATGCTACCAAGATATGGTTATAATATTAGCGTTGCAAAATAGTCGTGGACGACGAATGATTCAAATCTACGCAAATGTGAACCTATTTTCCATATTAAATATGATCATCATAATCCTAATCATCTAGGTTTCTTGCATGGTTGTTTCATTGTTGTATATTCTCGACGGGCAAAAGTGTTGCTTTTTTCCATGCTTTACTGGCTCTCGTATGGAAACAAACGTACATTAATGCAAGTAATAAGTCCGAAGCAAGAACACTAATAATACCGATGCTGACACTCTGTGGTCCACACGTAAATTCTAGGGTCAGCGGCCGTCATTCATGCAAAGAAAGCTCAGATGTAATAAAGGTTCGTCTTGAAGAACCGACCGCTACGGTGGCCTAGTGGTTAGAGCTTCCGCCTCGGATGAGGGTTGTCGACGGTTCCAACCACGGCCGAGTCAAACCAAAGACTTATAAAAATGGTACTAGCAGATACCTCGCCTGGCGTTCAGCATTACGAGGTTAGTGTTAGTACTGGTCGGCCTGGTGTCAGGATAGTGTGACTGAGTGGGATATGATAATACGTGTCAGCGGCATTCTGCTCCGGTGCTAGACATCACTATATACTGTCACTCTGCAGACATGATAGGATATGAATGTAACCTTTTTAAAGCTATTTTAAAAATCCATATCACAGACACATATATATTGAAGAACCGTTTGGAAGCTTGAAATAAGGTGTGTATCTGGAATAATTTTTAAAGTTTTCACGAAATATTGTGGTTTGACACAATATGTTTAAAATGGTATTTCAACCGTGGTGGAGCAAGCCATACTTGCGTGAAGTCTAAAAGATACAATATTTGCTGACACTGTCTTTGGTGCGGAATACAAGTAGAAATGCAAATGCGAAAGAGAATATCTAGACGTACATCTTTGGTACAATTAGTATCAATCACAAGGAAAGTTTACGAAGAAACTTGACCAGGAATACCTCTTTAAATAATGCTCCTTGTCAGATGCTGCTGCGGATTAAGAACTATTCATACGTTTCTTCGGGAATAACATCAGGCCCATTAAAACATATTGAAGTAAAGACTATGGCTAAAGGTTACATGTTATTTTAAGAGATCTAGTAATTGAGGTGAGCTTTTTACTATGGAACACCATCAATAATTATAGTTCAAACAACACACATATACTGAGATCTTAATATCTTCCACAGAGTTATCTGACTGATGTCTAGATAAGAAAATGATCATCAGCTCCTAATCAGTTATCTAAGAATGTTCGAACCACATTGGAACATTTTAAAAAACAATTAATGTCAAGGAATAAACCAAGAGTAAACCGTGGAGAAATTATTCAATTCATTAAATGTCATTCTTAATTAAAGCGAATAATCTGTATAAACATTTTTGTAATCATTCCAATTTTCGCTATAAAATGGATATTTTACTGCTGTCAACATCTATTCAATAGTCCCAAAAGGTAACTAGCACTTCGAAAAACCATATTTGTTATCTTTCTTGTACGTTTCGTCACACTGCTTATAATATTACACAAATCAAAATTGGCGGCTGAAGAATTCAGTACAATGTTCTTCAATATGAAAAAAATCTAAGCTACGTCTATCTAAGCAGTCTTAATCACCTCTGATTAAAAGCGGTACAGTCACATAGATACAAATAGTTGGAAACATTTATTGACATGCGATAATATAAATACCTAACTTGAATATTGGCATCACTAAGAACAGCACAATTTGAATTAAGTATATCTCCACTCTATCCAAATATTAATTCATATCTGACCTCTTCCACTGGCATGAAAGTTTTGACTTGTGAGAATGAATTCTGAGAAACCAGTTCATCTTCATTGGACAATCGTGATCTGTGTAATAGTCTCTGCACCATAGATATTTAAAAAACAGTAAACAAAGTTTGTTCTTTGATAGCCCATATAATTGGAATTGTGTGAAAAGTGCAAGGCAAATAAATCTATTTTAAGCTTACTTGAGTTGTCGCGCGGGTTCGGAAATGTACATTTGTTTTTAATTTCACTATTAACAAATATTCTCCTTGTTATCAACCTTTTGCATTAACAGATGATTTTCAATAATTATTTAACAACCATAAAAGTTTGTTATTCAGTTTAGTAACATGGAATATGATCTTCGTGTTACTGGTTTATTAAAATGGCTAGGTTCAAGTGACAAAATCCCATGCGTGTCATGACATGTATCTTTTGCGTTACATCTGATCACAGATTGGTTTCGGATGTTATCTCTGCTAAGAAATGACTGTTTAGAAAGTCTTCAGAAAGTACTTGCTTGTAAAACGCTGAATTGTGTAGGCAACATTCTTCCAATAATACCTTACTAAAATGTAGGATCTTAATTATCTTGGAATATGGGATATTTGCCTGTCTGATAAAGAACCAGTATATGTTACTAGAGGGGACAATTATTTTTCATGCCTCTAAATTACTCAGACATTTGGCCACATTCTCTCCTACATCGTTCAGTATATTTCTAGAAATAAAAACCCGCGCACCGTCCATATTTTTGTGTCTAATATATTTTGTTTTTTTTTTCGCTATAGCTTTGATAACTTACTTACACTCTTCTAAATTACTTTATCTGCAAGTAGTTTGTTTTCCTGTCCATGTTACATTTTATTTTCCTAAATGTTGTACATGAAATTATTATACCACTCATTTCCTTTAGAAGCATGTCAAAGAAACATTGATATGTATTAAATATCACATTTGAAATCCGATATAGATACGTTCTTAATAGTATCGAACTGTTCAGAAGCTATATATTAATCCATACCTTTCACGATATCTTCTTTTAATGATTACTAGCTTTCACGATTTTAGCGGAAATATACGGTTGAAGATGGATACGAAGTTGAGCTGAGTTGATGTTCTTTTGGGTTTATTTTCCTTGCTTGTTTCATTGTTTTTCGTTTTAGTTTATTGGTATTAAACCCTGGTCGATCACAACAATAAGACTTCGGTAAATGGCAAAATTGTTAATACCATTTGTTACCAAGGATACTTTATGGGGGTGAATATGTATGCTTTCGGTGAGTCATATTTGCGTTGTATTGATTTATAAGCGCCAAAATATGCTGGCTAACTACATTATCTGAAATGTATAGTTTCTCTGTAGGCTTTTGAAAGTTGCTTTCATTGACCACGAATTTGTGATTCTCATAATTACACTAGGGGACCTGGAGAGGGATAGCTGAGTACTAAGGTAAGTAGACAATCGTTATGTTCATAGATAATCAAAGTTTACTATAGTAAATATAATTGACTCTACGCATTGCCACTTTTTACCGGAAGTTACAATAATATATCTCCTTTACTGCTGAGTTCCAGAATTTTCTGATTAAATATGTTATTACGTAATTAATCTTCTCAATGAAGGTCTTTTTGAACATGTAACCTGCTAGAGAATGTTTGCCTCATCAGGCTTATGTGTTTTAAAACCGGTGGGTCCGTAGTTAATTATGTCGTTAACAAAGGATTTGCAATCGAAGAATTTTGGAGGGCCAAAACTAGTATTTTATGCTTTATTAAAGACCTTTTAGAGAGTTATGATAGTAATACCTGCATCCCCCCCCCAAAAAAAAATGAATATATTTAAAATTCCTAATGGAGCTAATTACATTTTAACAATTATTAATTAATTAGTGTACGCGTCACATCATAACAAGCAAAACTATTAAATGAGAAATAAAAAGAAAAAAGTATCTTCCTGCACCATAGAAAAAATAGTAGCGAACCTGGGTTGCTTGAGGTAGCATTCGAATGTGCAACCCACTGATTGAGTGTCCGGCAAAGCATTCCTACCATTTTTGGTACTGAAATTGATTGCACTTGCAAGACATTTAAAACGCATCATATTTACATGGAGACGAATGACGGAAAACATGACAAAGACTTCCCAATAGTGGCTGTTAAATGACTCCGTACAATTATGACACAGAACGCTTTAGACAGTCTTAGTCTTGACTGAAACCCAATATATGAAACTACTCTGCTAAAGGATAGGAGGGAGTTATAGATTTCACAAACCTACACAGCAAAAGCTAAATATATCTATAGAGAAACAAAAATGAATAAAATAGATTCTGGAAGCTGTTTCCTGTGCTTTTGAAAATACAATTTGTATTATTCGAACTCACCACACTGCAAAGTATACAGAATTGAAATAATTATATGCATCAATTGCCAAAAAGAATCAAAATAGTCTGAGGGCATATATATATATATATATATATATATATATATACTATATATATATATATATATATATATATATACTATATATATATATATATATATATATATATATATATATATATATATATATATACCTACTATATATATATATATATATATATATATATTGTGGAATGGAGGAGCACAGGACTTAAAATCAACGCAGATATATATTCGAGACAACAGGTAAGTATGTTCAGTACTGATTTTGTACATACCCCAAATTACTTTATAGAGGTTGCATTCCAATCAATAATAAAAGTAGTGGTTGTAAATGTTTATTGCTGCTTGAGCATAATCACAATTTTGTGAGATATGTTTGAGGAAATGAAAATTGTCAACGTTCTGCAACCTTTCGATCTCTCTTCTTTGTCTTATGTGTAATATAACACATGCAGAGGTACTTTGTGTTGCTACTTCCATAACTGAGGGAGTTACTTATCTTTACATCCTCGGTCTTACGAGGGCCAAATAGTGCATATTCCTATAACCATGATCACTTTGGCGTCGTTGAAAATGTAAATCAAATTAAGTTTTTGTTTTACCATTGCAAATGTATTAAACTTCTGCTGTCAAAGAAACTCTCTGGATACAGAAGATCCGTGCTTCTGGTCAAAGTATTCTGTACATAGCATTGACACTTCGCTATCAGATATTACACCGCTCTGTCACTGCAACTTCAAACATAGTTCACTTGTATTTTAAATACGTATAATAATTGTATTTGTTTAAGGTTTTGAATTCATAGATCAAAACTCTCTTTCCCAATAGCAGCATTAGCCTTGAGGGCTAACTAATGTTAATGATATATTGGTCTAACATTAGTGTTGCAAAATGAGTGGTGGAGGAAGACTACTTCAAAACTACGTAAATCTGAACCTTCTCTATATAGCGAATTTTATCATCATCATCCATTTTCTCCAGGTTCTTGCAGGTTTCATTGTGCTTATCCACCAGTCACAAAAGCTGCTTTCTTCCTATTGATGTTCCTGGCTCTAGTGAAGAAATGGAAGTCCAGTCAAGGTAGGTAATAGAACCGAACTAATGGCACGAATAATACAAATGCTGATACTTTGTGGTCCTGATATATATTTTAGCGGTCTGAGGTCATCAATCATACAAAACAGGTCTGCTGTAATGAAAAATGTATCTTGAAGAACCTTTTGGCAGCTTCGAATAGGGTTTGTAACTTATTTTTGGAATTAGTTTATAATTCCCACTGTGCATTGGGGTACGCTGTATTATCCGTTCTCATTTATTTTTGGCCCTGGGGTGCCTTGAATATTCAATGATTGCTGACGCTGTATTTGGTATGGAATAAAAGTCGAAATTACATTGTCCAAGGGTAGTATTAAATATGCGTTTCGAGTTGCTGGTTTATTTCAAAGGTTCAAATGCAATAATCAAATGCACGTCATGACATTTATGATATGCTACACTGAGCACAAACGGGTTTTCCGATGTTGTCTCTGCGGAGGAACAGCTATGTGGGAATTCTTCCAACGTGCTGCTTGCTTTTAAACCACTGACGTACGTATGCAAGAGTATCTTCGATAATGCCTTATAAAGAAGATTCTTGCAATTACATGGGAATATGTGATTTGGAACAAAATGAAGTTAAGGATCAGGCACTGTGACATAAAAGGGTTTATGATCTTATACATATTTACAGCATAATGTAATTCGTTTGGAATTGAGCCGCCTCTTCTACCATGGTTGAGGGCTAGTTAATTTAAAGTATAATAGTTTCAGTCAACATTACTCTTTACAAGCTATTATGATGCAAACTGATATGTTAAGCCCAGATGGGTTGGAGGAAAGGATAGATGTTCCTTTCGGTTTATTTTTCTTGTTTGTTTCTTTATTTTATTTTGAGGATATTGATATTAAAGCCAAATCGTCCTCAGCACTACCACTTTGGTCAATAGTAAAATTTGCAATACCATTAGTTACCAAGGCTAATTAATGGAGCTGTATATGTTTATTCTGAGTGCATATCTGTTTGAAATTTCATTGGTTCAAAAGGACCATAATATATAGTCTCTCTGTAGGTCTTTTGAAATTTAAATTCATTCTCGCTTAGGTTCCATAAATTGTGAGTTCTTATAGAAAAAATGAGTGATATGGTCATAGCAAATTGATCAATATTTACTGTAATAAATAGTATCGGTTATATTTATTGCAACCCTCTACATGAAAGTAAAATTATGTATCTTCTTCAATGTCGAGTTCAAGTTATATTCGTGAAATTTTTCTTGATCATAAAGGTCTTCTTGCACACATAACGTGCTACGTTTGCATCGACTGAAATCTGATCTTCACAAACCGAGCGTCCAGAGCTAATTGTCCAGTGTCAACTGAACGTACACTTAAATAATATTGGAGGACCAAGACTATCATTTTGATATCAACAATGCTCGATAAGACCTTTCAGAGACCTATATTTATAGATCGTAATACTTGCAATCCACAAAATTAGGCAAATCGCAAATCTTAATAACGCTACAAATACTTTTAACAAATCTCATTATTTAGTGCCATGCGTCACGTCCTTGCAATGCAATCTATTAAGCGAGGATAATTATAAAAAATGTGTCTTCTTACAGTACACACAACATCAAAATCTATGCCGCTTTAGGTATCATCCCAGCACGGAACACACTGATTAAGTGTCCGGTAAGCAATGCACTAAGCCGGAACGAGAAAGTAAGTTTCTTTAATGGCATGAAGACTTTCGAAGTTGCTTTTGTGTCAGTCTCAATGTCTTTCTCGAAGCCCGTAAAACCCATGCGATAAACATTAAAATGGAGGATTAAAAGCATGACAAAGATTTTCCAACACTGAAAGTAAATGCTAACAAATGGTTCCATATATTTGTGATACCGAACACTTCACACAGATTTAATCGTGATTTAAACTGAACGTGTGAAACTCCAGCACTAAAGAAAAGGACCAATTTAGAGATTTCACAATTTTACATATAGAAAAAAGACTGAATCCTTCAAACCCAAGAGCTAACTGCGTAAACGCATCAGCCGAAATTCAAAGCTACACTGTAATATATGTAAAATATTCAGAGCATCATAAAAAGTTCACGTCATATATAGTACCTCTAAAACGTACATATTCGTTAAACACATCAGATTTATGTGAATTGTCTGTTTGCTGTAGGACACTATATGCATCCATCTATCAAACATATTACAACAATTCACTTTAACATAGTGTACAAATGACATGAATGCGATAGTAAGAGTTAGCACTTTATTTCAAGTGGTACCAAATTGTTTGTATAAGCTTACTGACATGAATATAATACGCATGTGTAATAAACAAAATTTATTAGGAGTATTTAGGCCAATTTGCAAGGCGAACAATGCAGGCATTCTAGACAATGTAATTATAGCATTGAAATATAACAGCAATGGAACGAAACAGATACAAATAGGAAGGAAATAACATCATTTATATACTTTACATACATATGAATAATTATATATATATACATTGTTTGCTTTTCAAGAACACGAATATCTGAGCATGCATAAATAAGCTGTCATAAAAAAATCTGTAAAGTATGTGCCAGATTCCATCGTTACATACGAGTAGCCTACATTACCAAGCATAATGCTCGCTCGCCAATATTTAAAGTCTGGCAACAGGCGGGGAATTCAAAGACATGAATGTAGAGTAAATGTGTACAATACCCCTGTTTTATTTGTTTTCAAGCAGATTTCAGAGTTCTCTGAACCATGGAGAGTAAGTCACAAATCAGCAGAAATTTGAGAACGAAAATATGTAATAGTACATATGTTTGTTCCCCTAATCGATGTATTCTTCTTATCATATGGGTTAAACTTCAGATCACAGGAAAAACATATGATGATATGGGATCCCCCTACGTAAAACATCTTTTGATACCGACCCAATCAGAGACTTCAATATGAGTGACTAGACAAGATTCGATATTTTGATTAAAAAGTTCAAAACAGTTACTTATTGGTTCTGCAAAATGTGTAAAACAAATTATACATATTTCGATTAAAAAGTTCAGTCCAGTTTCTTACTGGCTCTTCAAACTTAGTAAAAACAAATTATATTTATATTTATAAACGGTTAGGAGACTGAGTCTATCATGTTTTCAGAGTCAACTAAAAGAAAGAGCGCAGAAACTGTTATGTTTTTTAGCTTGAAATATGAAGTATTATGCTCTTTTTATCAACTCTCCGTTGCACCGTCATTACAAGAAAAAACTTTTTTATCTTTATGTATAATTGTGTGTTGCTGAGTTTTGAAACTGCTTGTCATCCATGCCGAATCTACATTGCTTGATTAATTTAGAAGTGAAACGGGTCTCGAATATGAAATATACTGCATATGTTGATCACCTTTTTACATACATACGTTTACTCCATCTTTCTGTGTCGAATATAATTCTTCAAATTCGTACTTAAAGTTAATAGCCCTCAATATTCTTCAAAAAGATTGTATCTTCCTAAGGTAAACCTATCTGATCTTGGTCTTTTTCTTCATGCATATATTTGTAAAGCATTGGTAGGCTCTGTATGACATAGGACCTTTTAGTGAATATTTATGTATATCATTCATTATAGAAATGGTTGAATAAATTACTTATATCTGCAATTAGATTCCCTTCCTGCTAATCGTACAACGTTTTTAAAAAGTGATGCACAAGCAAATATTGTAGTTCTAATTTTCAATAGCTTCATTTCAAAGAAAAATATATACGTATTTAGCAGATTTGGAATCAGAAAGATGCACGTTCTCAAAAGTATCTAACTGGTTAGAGGATCAATATTTTTAAGTAGAACTTTTACGACGTCTTCCTTTGCGCTTGTCACACATTCATGGTCTTTGAATAATGAATGTATTAAATTTCCAGTATGTTTTTCTTTTAATTTATTTTCGGTGAAACTATCTACGTTTTTTTTTACAAGAGTATAATCAGTAATCTGTTGTGTTTCAGCACTTACATATCAGTGTCCTATGCTTGACTGACTCTTTTCCCTATATGCTTACCTATGGAGTTTTATAGTATATGTCCTCATAACGTCTACTAACGTGTCCTTTTACAATACTTTCTTACACAGCCGGTACAGTTTTCTTATAGTGTATTCAGTTTCATATTTTTGATATCACGTCGTTTTACATATCACTTTATGTGATTCTGATTGGTCCAATTAAGCCTATGAAAATATTGTACAGTATTCTCTTAACTCATTGAGTAGGAAAACTCTTTTAATGCACCCTTTCTGGATTTTGGTTTTTAATGAACATTATGGCGGCCAATGTTCGATTTGAGAAATATAAAGGAATTGGGTACAAATGGACTCGTCTATCTGAACATGCCCAATTTACTCCCACATGAACTTTCGTATTTTATGTATAACATATCAGCATATGAAAAATGGTTAAAAAAAAAAAAACCTAGACATGAAAAACAACAAGTAAAACTATGGGTACTGTTCATTTGATAGGATGTGTATTGGTTGGGATTGGGGGGAGGGCGGTATACCTGTATCACAAAATCCGCCCTACATACAAGAGTGGCTTAAATTAAAGTCTTGATATTGTCTATTTGATATTGATAGGTGTAAATCTGTAGTTTACAATGGTTATATCCACGATAGCCGGAATGACTGTAGTATCTGCTTTTATTCGAAGAAAGTTAAACTGGACATTCTTATTAAGTATTATAACTACCCTTCATAAATCACACGAACCATTTATATATCCATTCACTGCTTTGGGTAACATCAGGAACGTACATTTAATTATTGTATTCATAAGAATGTAAACAAAAACGTCTCTTCTTGTTGTGATCCCCTAACAGCTAACAGCTAGCAGTTCATGTAGACTCAGTCATAAACTTCATTATACTAAAAATGGAACTTCTAATGGGTTAATATTAAAAATAAACCAAGCCCATTCATGGCGTTTTAAAATAATGACGTACATTGGACAATATAAAACATAATGAAGGTGATGTTGATCTGGTGGACCAGCTAAGATCGGGGTGCCTTGTGGCAGAGGAAGACGAAAAAGCATTAAAAATTGACATCATGTATAATGAAATAGTAAGTGTAACAGAAAATAGATTTGAAAGCATTTAGAAAAATGCGCAAAACGATAAGTGTTTAAAAGAAAAATTAATACTATTACTTATCAATCTTCTCAGTAATTACTAAACAAATACGAAAGGCAAACACAAATAGAATAAATACTTAAAATGCGGTCTGAGGATAATACCACTTTGATACACCTACAAACGAGGCAATGCAGTATCGACTGTTTATACATTAACATATAAGTGCAGAAGCAGTATATACATGTCCTACTCACTGAGCAAGTGCATATCTAATTTTATTTCAAATGTTATGAAAATAAAAGAAAGGATTTTACCGATGCAAACAATGAGCAAATGCAAAGGAAAACTATAACACGATATCGTGTAAACAGTCCTCAACCTGATTTTCCTTCAGTTCAATTGCAACTTTTTTTTCCATTCCTACGTGGCTTTTAACTCTCTTTCAGGTATTTGCAGACTCGTAATGTCATCTTTATTCCCTATGCTTGTTCGCTTTCAAGTCCGTCTTCATTATATTAATTCGTTCCATTTTAATGAAATAAAACAAATTTAGCTGGTATAAGAGGTTTTGATAGATTTCTTCACATTTCTACGTATTTTTTTAAATTTAAATAACTTGATATCGCAACTTCGTTACAATGGTGCATGAGTAACTTAATAATTATTGACACAAGATTTGTCTATCAGGAACTGTACAGAAATTAGTAATTCAAATCAATCAATTCTTCAAAGAACTTCGGAACAATTACAAGCCTATTTATGTGCAGTTTATCGTGGAATAAATAGAACTTTCAATTCTTCCGCGAAGTTCCTGAAAAAAAGAGACGAAATTGTAACATTGTTTTACATTAGGAATACAACATTTCCTCCTGAACGTTCACTTCTGGAATTTATCCCTTACACGCATCATCAAACACACAGGATACAATATGTGCATTATGATTAGCATACATGTAAGAAGTGTATATCTCGCAATATGACTAGAAAGTTATATAATTGGCACCCGTCTTTAGACAAAATAGCTTTCATTATCTTCTGTCCATTTTATTATAGCAATATGCCAGCTGGGCACACACAAACTATATTTATCTTTCTTATGAGTATATTTCTCAAACTTTGAGCATGATGGACGCTATTTTGTAAATACAGAGCTTACATAATTTATAATTAAAATTATAAACTTTAAAAAATTTCGTCCGTATTCGATCCTATCGAAACAATTAAGACAAAGTTTAAGATCCACTGGGATTTTATTACTTCAAACTTTAATCAGTACGGGAAAAATGCTAATTAAAATGAATAACAACACATTTGGAATTATTGCACTCACATTATCGAAAAAGGCGACTTCACTGGGTGTACTTTCACAAGCACAATTTATTTTAAGTATATTAGTGATACCAAAACATATAAAAGTTTCCTTTTCAGATTAATGGGATGTTTTTGAGAGAATGGTCTCAAACAGAATATACGTGTAAGGTCTCCCTGACATTGGCTAAATATTTTTTTTAAGCTGCCTTTTGCACAGTGTGCTATGTTACTTTTAATGAGGTTGATTGCGAGGTGCATCGTAACATCAGTTCGTGCAACATTGTAACATGGTTAACATCAAAAGACGCAAGATCGAGAGCTTAAATGTTCAATACGGTAGAAACACCAACATATAACAAGGAACGATGGAGAATGTTTGTGGCTTATTAAATACATGCACATCATATGCCACGACCCTATTAACTCCTGAAGACAAATTGTGTTAGAAATAATGCAGATGTGGACTGAATTGAATTTACCTTCAACTATCGTTTCTATAATGTATGTTCTTAATTTATTTACTGGGAGACAGTACTCTACTGTATCAATGTTTCTAAGAACAGGTTATTTGTCTAAATAAATTTTATACCTATTTCCTATATTTTGGAGGACACGGCAAAGAATATCTACAAGGCAATTATTAAAACTAAACTTTACATAGAATTCATAAAGGATGATTAAAATTAATTTCTGAAATGTTCTATGCTTAAACACAATTAATATACAATTTTAAGTTTCAAAATTGCAAACCAAAATGACAAATGAAACCGAAATGCTATTCGCAAACGATAAACTTTAACCCAATGAAACTTCATGTATGGCATTTAGGCATAATTCTTCCGGTACACATGCTGAGCAAGGCTTACAGCCCCCCAAAGAAACCAAGCTATTGAAACAATGTAGCCTTGAAATGTGTAAGGATTAATTTTATCCGCTTGTGAATGTTTCATTATTCACTCCAATACCACTGGCCAAAACCTATGGTGACAATATTATATTAATTGATTACACTCTGTATTATCACCATTATATTTATACATTATAGATATATAAATGTTAAACGACTGTGGCCAAAATATCCATATCAAAGTCATTTCGCGTTCTAAACATTAAAAAGAAAGATATATTTGCCTGTAATACTAATTGATCAGAGTGAAGTTTTAATAACGTCAATGTTTCTATTGCCTCTTGATTCAGTTGGAACAGTCTGCCTTACCAAGAAAACGCAATACTAGAAACACAAAGAAATATATATTGACTGCCAGATTGTATATTGTATTATTTCTTGAAGGTCCGCTTTAATGAGTACTGTTGGCTTAACGTCTCCTTTGTCTTACCTCATATTCAGCCTCTGTAATCTGAGCAGCCTCATGTATTCTGTCATCCCTGTTGGCAGTCGCTAAATTGAATGAGTACAGAGACTGTATGGAAATAAATAGCTTTGAACTACAGACTTGCTGTTTTCATGTATGGAATCATCATCGTATAAACTAGCTCATACTGTTCTGTCACAGTCATCCATACTTTCACGACATTCATTCAGTTCGATTAGTCTGGAAAGAAATTTAACATTCCACAAGGGAAATAGTATGACGTTTATTTTCGTCATTGTGGCTTTAAGGAGCTTTATATAATTGTATTTGGGTACATATCAAAATGCGATTATTTATTAAATGAATGCCTTGAAACAATCTACATTATTTTTAATTTCACCATATTGCATCACAAGATGGATTGATTTAACAAGCATTTCATAAACAAACATTGGTCATTCCTTAGATACAAGACAAACTTAACTCATTTTAAACAATCATCATAAACTACTTAAAATAACTAATGTATGCATAAGATATATTATCATCCCTAATGCAAAACTAAAGAACCTGTAGAATATGGTGATAGTAGGTCAATATAAAAATGAACATTATCCAAATTCGTTCAAAATATGTAGACTTCTTCATTAACAAAAGATACGCAAATATACAGATCGTCGGAAACTATTCTATGCAATGCATACTTTTCTGTATATCTTGCAATTTAAGCATAAAACTCTCAGCTGCTATCATTTGCTATAGTTCTAGAAATGTTTCGAGCACGTTAATCAAACAATGATTCGGGTACATTTTACTGTGGTTAAAAAAATTATCCATTAAAAGAACTATTGTATTGTGAAGAGTATCAGATAATTGCCATTTAGACTTCTTAGACAGCATTCTTCTAAGCGTTCCCTTAATTCTCTACGTTTAGACGAATATTTAAGGGTTGTAATGTTGAATAAGTTAGTTTAAATATTTACACCTGAGAAAACAAACTAAGTGCATCGTCAATTAAGTTTGTAATCTAGAAAATAGTCCATATTACTGTCAGTTCTACCTTAGATCCAAATCACCTTTGTTTTTTTTTCAATATTTATAATAAGTCAAGAAAAACGTGAAATTAGGTCATTACAAAATTTAAAGTCGACTTCAGGGGTGTCTCTGAAGCATCGACAGTAAGTGACAAATCATCAGCAATTTCAGAAAGAACATAAGTTACATTACCTATGTGTATTTCCGAAAATCTATATTCTTCTTATCACATGGGATAACATTCAGAACTCAGGATAAAGACATATGATGACATTTAAGTACCGAAAATGTTTGCAAGACTATATTTCATTCTTTCATTTCTTTTTAGCTCTCTGCCTGTTGAGAATTGTTTTCTTCTTGTTCAATTACGACCTTTCTCCATTCGTCGATGGGTTTTAACTATTCTTCAACTCTTAATATCACCTTTAGCTCATATACGTGTATGTATTTCACGCCCACCCCCCATTATCATAGTTTGGTCGATCTGAATGAAATAAAATACATTTTGGTTGGTTCTAGTGGTTATGTTAGATTTCTAAACATTTCGACGCAATTTTCAATCCAGCAATAAATATCCCAAATACTTCTAAAAGGTGCATGTTTACCTTAATGTTTATTGACACGGGAATTGGCGAAGAAAATGTATAAAGAAATAAACTATTGAAACGAATCCATTCTTTGGTAGCCTCTTATTCAATACAAACCTATTTATGTGCAGTTTATCATAGAATAAGTAGAACTTTCGATTATTCCGCGATCTTGAAGTTTCTGAAAAGAGATCAATTTGAAACACCGTGCTGCTTTAGGTGCAGGGATTTTCTTCATTCACGTTCAGTTCTAGAAATCACATCCGTACAAGTTTTATTAGAGACAGAGATATAAAATATGTATAATGATCAACATGGAGGTATGACATACATATCTCAAAATATGACCAAAATAACATATTGTGTTAACCATTTTTTGGACAAAACCTTTTTCATTAAAAGTGTATTATAAAAAATATGTCAGATGGACACACAAAGGATATCCTTATCTGCCTTATAAGGCCATTTTTCAATGTAACAATCAAGTAAACTTGTCCCCCGGATTGGACTGGATCGAGACAATCATGGCAATGGCTATGGTCCACCTGGATTTTATACCTTTAGACTTTAATTAGTAAGAGGTAAATGCTTGATTAAAATGTACAATAGTTAGCTTTTGACCATAATATATACTTTCTCAAGAAAAGATGACTTCACTGGATGTTTGGTAGAAGCGCAATATAGTTTTAAAGATCCAGTGATACAAACACATAGAGTAAAGTTCCCGTTATTGATAAATGGTATATGATGGAAGAATTCTCTCAAATAGACTCCACGTGTAAGGTCTCGGTGACGAGAACTAGGCGTTTCTCTAAACCTGGCCTCCACTATCTGCACGGTAATCGTCTCAAAGCACTTTATAAATATGAGAATTAGTAAGTTGATCGTGAGGTAAGCCGCGTGCATTAGTGTAGTTATGGTTAGACATCAAAGATTAAAAGGCCCAAAATCTATAGCGTCAATATTGTAACAACACAAACAAATAACAAAGACGAAATATACCATGCTTGTGACTTATGAAAAGGCAAGTGTACAAACACATTATGTTTAACGACACTATTAACAGTTGAACGAAAAATATGTCAAGCATAATGTAACTGTGCATCGAAATGAAGTGGCCGTAACCCAGATGGTCTCCGTAGAGTAGATGCTTCTTTTATCTCCTGGAGACAGTCTTCTACTGCATCAAACTTTCTAAGTAAAATCGTCTTGTCCACCAATGCTGTATCCGTTCTAAAGTTATATGGCAGCGAGTTTAGAGCAACAAAAAATAACAATGAAATATTTTCTAGGCAATCATTAAAGCCAATATCTGCATATAATTCATTAGGATATTTAAATATAATGACTGGGATGTTCTATGATTTAATAAAATTAATGTACATTCAAACATTTTAAATTCCAAAGTGAAATATCAATGAAACTAAAATACTGTGCGCAAACGAAGAACAAGAACCCAATGAACATTCTCATAGGCATGATTTAGGTATAATTTTTCGCTTAGGTATAATTATGCCGGTATGCATAGGGATTACGGCCTATGGGCATAAGAAGACCAAGATATTGAAATAGTCTTGCCCCTGAAATGGTTACGGAATAAAATTATTTTTGAAAGTTACATATTCATCTCAATTCCATTGGACAAGATAGAGTGTTACTGGAATTCACTTTTTACTATAACAATTATATCAATACAAAACAATTGAGTCCAAGATAGCCCTATCAAAACCATTATCTTTTCCAAGTGTTTAGAAGGAAGATAACTTTTTATCTAATACCTTTAGATGAGAGTGATGTTTTATTACTGACAGTATTACATTTGCCTCTTAATTCAATAGCAACATTCTTACCTACCCCCATGGTACCGTACTAGAGACAAAAATACTTACATTTGGGCTGCCAGAAGGTATAAGTACGACCCTAGATAAATTGTGTTATTTCTTGAAGGTCTATTGTAATGACTGTAGTTAGGTTAAAGTCAATTTTATCGTACCTCATATTCGGGCTCTGCAATCTGAATAACCTCGTGTCATCCCCGCTGGCAGTCCCTAAATACAAAGAATACAGAGACTGTTGAGAAACAACTAACTGGTTCTGGAACTACAGACTTGCTTTTAGCAAACGTGGGCTTATCATATTAACAATTTTTTCATACCGTTCTGTCATAGTCATGCATTCTTTATAGGCTTTTGCTAAAACTTAATAGTATCACATATGATTTCTCGTTCCACAAATAATCTAGTATGGCGTTTATTTTCGTCATAGTGGCTTTAAGCCGCTTTAACTAAATACATTTCGGCATATATCAGTTTGGAAATATTTATTAAATGAATGATTTTATACCACATTTCACCATACTGTATCACCAGAGAAGATGACTGAACTCAGATTTCTTACTAAACGTTTAGTCATCCCTCCATTACAAACCTTCATTTCTAATATAACTTATTTATGCATGAGATTTAATAGCATCTCCAGTAGGTAAAACTATTGCACGTGTAGAATTTGGTGATAATGTGACAATATATGAATTAAAACATATCAGCATACATATTAAATATATAGTCATGTATAGGTTATAGCTGTATACAAAATATAGTGTTTATGTCCGTTGTTTACTCTCGATCCCAAGTCATTTAATAAATTAAGTCGAAAGTATTCCTTCATCAAAATCTAATATTTATATTATTAGTACAGCATACAATCGACATTCTGAAATTTTGTGTTTTCTAAAGGATGCCGATCTTTCCCAGTAATGCGGTTCATTTAACGTATACATCATAAATATTTATAAAGACCCACTGGTTGGAATGCATAATAAAGCAACATTATAATATGATTGAGTACTCCTGCCCTTGGGTGCGACTTCTCCCGAAGCTGCTCTACTCATTATTCCCATCTTGTACAGTTCCATTTCTGAGTCAACAGTAACATTTTTCCTAGAAAGTAACAGAGGAAAATTAAATTATTAAACACACCCAGGTATTATTTCAAAATATATCCATACAAATGCAATAACCTTTCTATTATATGCTCATGTTGTTTTACTACCTAAAACGTAATAATGAAAGACATTACAAAAATGTTACTGAATTTACGCTTTACTCAAAAATAAATTCACAACCATAGAAACATCAATAGCATTGCACAATAACAGTATCCATGCGCACATAGCTTCGTCCAGCAAGCTTTTAATTTAGTCGTCCGCTCGACATGACTTTCCGAAAGAATTGTCGCTTTTGTACATAAAATTGACATTTAAAGTCATATTGTGAAAGACTGCGGCGGGATTTTGTTTCTGTGTTGATCCGACTCATGTCTACTTTTCTGATTATGAGGGACTGATTATAGGGTTAATTCAGTGCATCAAGAAAAATGAATTTCATTTTGAAATGTAGGCTGCTCCATATTCCAGTGCAGTTTCTATGTGCATCAGGGTTTGCAGTACCTGTCGGTCAGATTTTGAAAACATAAGAAAGTACCTTTTGAGTAAATTCAAGATGCGTAAATATAAGTATGTTTATTGCCATTTTTGTTACCAGCTAAAGAAAACATACTTATGCCCAGTCACTTGCATCTCGCTGTTGGAGGGACCCCAACTATGACCTGCATCATGCAATGTGTCTTCTATCGCTAGCCTAACTTTGTATCAAAATAGTTATACGGGGAAATTTGAAAAACAGCTTTTGTGTGACACTCCATTTACACAGCGGAAATATTGCTTTTTTTCGTCGTCTTGGATTATTGGTTCTGAGGCTCATAGTTTTCTATCCAAGCCTTCAGTTGCAATTTTTCTCGAATCTAGTATTTCGACAGCCTTGTAAATGGTACGTCTCTGAAAGATGTATGATAGCCCTTGGCCTAAGCATATTTTTCTATGGTATATTTGTTGAGACCCTAGAGACGTCGTATTCTTATATATTTTGTTTGCGAAAAGATATGAATATTCTTCTAAATAACTATTTCAATGACCAGAATTGTATGTTCAATTACGGAGTCTCTCACGTTTGTTGTCGACATTGTGAATATTAATTCATTCGTTGGCATCTTTGGCAGTTTCGATTTTGACAATTTGAACTCGCTGGTTTAGTTTATTCACAAACAAGTTTAATCAACCGGAACCTTAAGCGTCTACTATACGTATGTACATGCTTTGTTTGTAAAGTAGTTCCTAATATACTATACTATCTGTAGGTGCACGTGTCGAAAACGTGCGTACAATATGAATGTGTTCGGTATCTTAGATTACTGCACGATTCTTATAATTTAAAGTTAACGGAAACAAAATGAGCATAAATATAGCATAAGACCTTGTAAGATGTTCACTTTATTTTCTTCAAAACTGCAACAATTATTGTGCTAATGATGAAGGCAACAAAACCCATTCTGACAACTGATCCTGCTGTAGTTGTCACATCTTCCCTGGATAACGTTTATGCCAGCTTTTCAGATGAGTCTGCAATATGAAAACTACATCACTTACCAGTGTTTATCACACAAATAAAAAGCAAGCAGGAAAACTTGTTTAATGGGACTGTTGAATGTGACCACTTTTGAGGTTCAATTTACTCAATTCATTAAAGAAGAATTTGTCATAGATAAAAATATAGATCTTTTATGTCGAATCTTGTCTTCTTGAGTTTGCTAGGGATAGAGTTGACTTCTCTTATGAGCTTCCATTGTCTCAAATGATAAAAATTTATTTATCTCTTATCGCCTTCCCATGCAGGGCAATAGTGTACATTATTTCAGTAACTGAGTCATATGCTCATCTGTATCATTTTGTTTCAACCGGAAGAAAATCGACATTACTCACTCTAACAAACATGTTCACACAATCAAGCACATATTCACATTTTGACTGGAACCGTTACATAAGGGATTGCTTCCCTTGTTGCGATCGCTTTTGCCATCATTATAATTGTACGCAATGTGTCAAACTACATGCAATATGAATATATTTAGTTACAGCGCGTAGGAATCTGGATTCTAACTTTCATTTATAGGTCCTAGTTCGATACTAAGTGACAGTCGTTTATTACTTGAACCAGAGCGGGACAATATCAGTAGTATGTTTCAGCAATGCGTGATAATTTACATGTTGTTTTGCAAGCCAAAAGTTCATCATGCTACAAGTTCATCAAATTTCCTTCAAACAGGATGTTGACCAAAAATGAAATAAATATAATGGTGCTCTGTTACCGTTCCCAATGAAAACAATATGTGCTGTTAATAACCGTGCAATTAAGAAATTCAAAAGAAACGTCGAATTACATTTGTACTACATATTTACTGACATTAGGTACTTGTAGCTCAAGCTGACCTGAACATTTACTGAGTTACAAATAGAATACATTTGCCATAATGTGTGGAACGAATTATAGTTTATAGCACAATTACAGAATACACGACTTCGAGTGCATGTATGTAACTGTCTCTCTCAAAATGTTGTAAGTGGTGGGTTATCAAAGTTGAAGAGACCTTAAGTTCCTCTATGAGTTAATTTCTTTTTGTTATATACATGTTGTTGTTGTTTAATTCTATAAGACATCGTTCAGGCACTGCAAAAGACAACAAGGACTTCTTACTTTTACAAGTATTTCCCAGCGCGGGGAAAATATAACTAGAATGAGATCAGAAAAGTCAGGTTGGCAAAACAGGTAGATTTTTCAGTTCCATGGGTCACACATTGATATATGATTTGGACTGTTAACATCAGCAGCAGGGAGGACGAATCCTGCAACCTTTTTAGGAGGGTTACTTTTGAAAAATAAGGCTTCCCGGAAATATGAAAATAAAAGGTCAATAACGTCCAACCGAAGCCTCTAACCGACCGCGACTTCTCAAATTGGGTTAGCTTATTTTGTTATTTTAGTATTGACTTCTGTGTTTTCGTTTTTTATGGCGTGTTCGTTTACCCGTCGAACACTCGGGTTTTGTCGTCGCCCTCCCTGCAGCTGTGTGGGTGTGGCCTGAATTAAGTCATTATTATATCAATAATGAAATCTCACACAGCTAAAATTGCTCGAGAGTGACTAGAAGCAATTAAAATATATCTCCCCGTCCGGGATTCTGTCAAACAACAACTACAAGCTCGTCAGGAGGCCCGGGTGGAATTTTGCAGAGGTTCAGAACAGTTATTTGAACCTGTTACAAAGGCTACAAAAGATCTTCTTCCCACGTTAGAGCAAACCACTAAAGCAACTGGAAAATTACAGAAAGAACTAAAAAAAAAATTGCAAACAAACTTCTATGAGAACTTCCAGGTGAAATAGCTGCTGCTCAACAAATGCGAGAAATACTTGAAGGTGTTGACCAAGCTCGTGCTGAAATAGGTGATATAAAGGATCGTATACCAAAAACAGAACAAGAACCAGAATAAGCAAAAGCCAAAATTGATGCGAATTATAAATTTACCGAAAAGAGTATTAAACACACCAAAAAATTAACAGCACGAATTAATTACCTTTGTTTGCCGCTGTAAGTTTTGATCAAAGAAAAATATTTTGAGACCCGAGTACGCCGATGATGTTGTAGGTCGTGAAGCTTGGAACAGATGGATATTTCTTATACACTACGGAGTTGATCAGGCCCGCAGTAGATCTAAGATATATCACATTTAGTAATGAAATGGATAACTATTTTGCACAGTTACAACGACAACAACCACAAAAACAACAACCACATAAAGAACAACAACCAGTCCAAACAACAAGAGAGGAAGAAGAAGAAGACTGGCAAGACCCCCCCCCAAAGGCACAACTGTAAGTGGTATTCGTACAGGTACCAGGACAAGTGATCTTATTACTCTATGCCCCAATAATGTCCTTGCCGACGTGGACAGATTAAAAATCATAATTGGCGGAAAACGAGCCGGCAATAATTCCCCAGAAATCATTAACGAAGCAGCTGCTATTTGTCAGAGATTATTTACAGGCGGCATCATGGATATTAACGTTTATCGGTCCCTCATTGAAGAAATCTCCGATGATTGCCACAGTGATTGAGGATATACAACTAGACCAGTGGCCAGAAAATAAGATGATTATACATAATGCTTAACTTGGACCGATTATGGTCAGGGTGATAAATTCGCGATCACCTACATATAAAGAGTACTACGGAGACAGACACGGCGATTTTGTTCATGGTCTATTGAGAGGGATAGCACAAAAAGCGATACCGATTGCAAAGCAACTGGGAATGAAAGCTATCGACTTCGTTCCTTGATAAAAGTATTGGTGTTGTTGGTGATATTGCCGGTAAAGCGTTCTCGGCACTCTAGGATAGACTAGCTCAATTAATACGTAGACAGCAGGACGTCCGACCTCAGTCAGTAAATCAGAATAAATATTATAATCTGAATCTGAATCAGAATAAAATTAAATACAATATTCACTTTCATGATCCTTCTTGATTTTCATCAGTGAATTCGTCAGTGATCTTGTCGGTGACTTCGTCAGTGACCTTGTCGGTGATTTCGTCACTGAGTTTACAATGGATCGTTTCACGAGCAGACATAATTTTTTTCAGCTGTCACACACATGAACGTACAATCTTTTTTGTTTCTTATTCACTTGATAACTCTAACATTCTCAATCGCGTTTGCCAGTGAAGCAAATTTTCGAATATCCTCATCATAGCTATATAAAGTAGAGATTGTTTCACGATTTATTGCATTAAATTAATGAATCTATACTCAGCTGCTAGTGTATATCTCCCATCATATTTCCGTTCCTGTGTCGCTTCAAAATCATTTGTGATTTTTTCAGTATCCAATTCATCATATAATTATGTATCCTCATCGTTCAATATTTTAAGCTCATAAATAATTGCATTAATATTTTCGGAATTCATTATATAATAAATATTTGTTTGATATAAAAAAATAAATCGGAATAGGAATCAGAATAAAAAATAAATCTGAATCAGAATCAGAATAAATCTGAATTAGAATCAGATAAACAGTAGCAATGATGCGCGGTTACTATTCGACGGGGTCTTTTCATTGGCCAGTATTTGTCTTCCATTGGGTCCTCTTCTGAAGCCTTTTTTGTGGCCTATGAGGCTTTTTCTTTTTGGCTGATAATCTTTCTGAATGTCTTTGTGTGGGACACCCTTCAGTGTGATTGAGAGCTACGTCAAACTATTGTTTATTTTTGGAGGCCAAAGTCTTCAAACTCGTTTCATAGACACACCCCCCGGGGAATTCCTAAATGTGCGAAATGAAATTTCAGAAATTCAGAGGGCTCTCCAGACTATTCAATTTCATGCACACTCCCCCATATCAAACCCTGTGGATAGTGCAAAACGGCACTCACCACGTCGTTCCAAGTGGGGAAGAGGTGTTCATCAAATCCCTTTGGAGATGAAGCCCCGACTATTAATGAAAAATTGCGAAATTTTCGCCACCGTTTACGATGTGTCATTCAAAGGGGTTGTAACACCAGACTTCGAGTATTAGAATCCACCATTATAACACTGCGCTACGGACCATCCTTACAGACATATGTTTCAGAAGTTATTATGAAGTTACCTATGCTGGACAAACGGGAACCTACATGCGATCGGTATACTGATCAACGGCGTTAACTGCAGCATGGATTTATTTCACTTTCCAAAAACTGTATAAAATATCTGTACTTAATAATCACACATACATTTCTGCCTGATGATATTCGGGAGTTAACGTACATGTAGGTCTGTACAGCTATCTTACCTGGAAGATCTAAAATTAACTTACCTGTCTTAAATCACAAGCGGGGATTGACTTACTGTTTTTGAATTATCAGGGACGAAGTCAAAAGGTATAAATATCCTTCTACCAATTTGCACTGTTATAAAACACGCAGCTCCACTGACAGCTAATTTGCCACGCAGATAGTTAAGCTGTTGAATATAACAGATACGATGACACAAAAATGTAATCGCAGTTGTCATATAATATTATGCAGTAACAAGAAGGGCGACTGCTTAATTACTTTACCATAGAGCGATTTGCTTGACGGAGTTATCTCCCTTCAACCGAAGTGTTTTAACATAAAACTACAACAAAGTCCAAAGTTGAGTTTAAATAAATTCGGGTTTGTCAGCGTCCGTATCTAACACAACCGGGAGATACTGAACTATCAGTTTTTGTTTTTATTTCCTTGAATAAGCCGATCTGTATATTTTATCCGCGACACGTTGTACCGAAGGTGTAACAATATCAAAATATTTTCATGTTGCATTCACTGATTAAAATATTATTTCTTCACCAGTCTCCAAGTTCACACATTCAATAACCCTTTAGCGTTTATCGTGTTTTCCAATTTTATCTAATTCAAAATTTTGTCTGTAATAGCTTGTAATCTACATAAAGAATTATCAAGTTTCCTGCCATAGATGTGATCGATCACAAGTCCGTCTTCGATTAGTCCATGACAACACTCGCAGATAAATTTCAGAGATAAATATCTTTCTTTTCCAACATTTAATCTGAGATAACCAGTATTATCAACAGTACCGACTGGGTTATTGAATCTCACAGTTCCTGATTACACCATATCGAGGTGACTCATAATTTGTAATGACGGGATGCTTCACAAATTCATTTTGATCATTTTATATAATAATATTATTTGTTTAAATTCTTATTTTATTGTTGGAGTGAAAATCTGGCGAGATAGTCTTCGGTGTTTTTTATAGCAGATTCGGCGTCACCGCTAATAATTTTTTTATCACAATACCGTTTCACCTCTCTGTATTTTTCACCACCGCATTTTACACACAGCTGTGTTTCTCCTCTAACACCAACACCACACTACAAACACGGTTTTGGTCCTAGACTCCTACTACGAACTCTTTGCATGTGACATCCACAGAATTCATTTACGCAAGCCCTGTTATAAGGAACTGGAGAAAAAATCATAAGCCACTTGCATTTACTGTTTGCTTGAATCATTATATATGCTACAATGAATGACAAGAGAGCGGTGACAATTATTAATTATCTCGACATTACACGAAAATATATTTTTAGAATAAAATGTATCGTAGCGACAGACGACGAAACATGGATTATCCGTGACAAACGTGATCCTGTTCGATTACACCACAATGAAAATATTATCACTTTAAATAAAACTTCAAAACCAGGAATACTGACTGGAAATGATAGACCTTATTATGAACGAGCATATCCTGTGACAGCAGCTGTTTATGCCATATATCCACTGAATGATAAACTTAACGTCAATAAACTTCTGCCGATGAAAATTTCTCGCTTAAATTGTGTTGCTGAGCGAGTTACAGAACATTTCAAAACGCGAAACGAGTAACCGGTTTAACTGATCTAAGGCGTTAAAAATAAATGAGAGGGAGAAACAGTTAAAGATACCGGAGCGTCTATCAAAGATGTAGCTGAACTGTAAAAAAAAATAAGATTCCCAGTAATGGTGAAGACACTAACCAGAGAGATTTTGTACGAATTGAAATATACAGTATAGAGCTCCGATAGAGATTATTGATCATAACGCACATGCGTGGACTTCCAACATAACAATATTTCCACAAAATCGAACTGTTAAATTATATAATGGTGATATGTTTTATTTTCTTAGAAATATCAGTAGGAGTGAGCCTTTATCTGTGTGGTTGTTTCAAAGTTCAGAATCTGTGAACTATAACCAGTTTGTACGGCCTAATGGAGATATTTATCGTACGGAATCTCTCCCGACGAAATGAAAACTCTTGCGTTGAAATACACGAACGATGCTGATGTTATCGAACGATTACTCAGTAATTGTTTTACCGTTCCATCAGTTGCTGCACATGCTGCTCAGAAGAAAAATTCATGGAAACCAACACGACTGAAACTTTTTGAAGATGTCCAACGCAGTTGTATCGAATACGGACATGGCGGATTATGGAATATTAAATACGATTATAAGGATGTTACCTCGGTTGATATTGTTGCATGTTATCCTGGAAGTTTTCTTTGATACGGAGAATGTTTCGAATATTTCAGAAGATTTGGTCATCCAACACACTAGATGACCAGAGGTGCGGTAAATGGACCCTTACCAGATGTTGACCTTACTGGATTTGCATGCATTGAGTCATTTGAGCTTGCACGTAATCTCCATCCGATTGTTCATGTTTGGTTTGGAAGACATTTTTCAGAGAAAAAAAATTGGGTTCCAATAGTTTTAGTTCGATACATGTTTGTTGCGGAGATTATGATACCGTTAACTGTAAGTGAAACAATTATATCATATAATTCCCCAAAACAAGTTTGATTACCACAAAAATGAAATATTCCCTTAATGAAAATCCTGATATAAGTCATTTTGAAAATGAACTCACAAAAGATATTGGTAGGAAATAATTGGTAATTTTACGCAAGAGCGATCATATGACCATAAACGACATTGTTGTAGATCAATTACCGACGAAGCTGAACTCGACTTTATAATTGCTGATGCAACAGAGAGAAACACATTTATAAGTCGGATTAATGTTAATTTATCGGACGGAACTAAATTAGGTACAATTGTGAGCTACACTGATGGTGACTCTCCACAGTTTACTCATTTAAGATCTTTAATGCTTGCGTACGTTTCGATAAATTTATTATCGATGATAAATCGATTTTCAGATACCACAGTTAGAGTCGCCACATATTCATTTTATATCAGTAAAAAATACGCAGGATTGCTACAAAAATTACATATCGGCACTGATGCATCGTGGGGCGAATGGAGAATAAAACTAGAAAAGATAGTTATTCTGACTGCCGACGTTGAATCTAAGTAATTATATTATACAATTAAACAGATGTCAAAACTTTCATCGGCTGCATCTGTATATGATCCCGTTGCCAGACACAAAACAATTTATCCCAATGGACCTGGAGGTTCTGGTAAAACAACATGTGTGATTGAACTATTCCTGAACAGTTGTTCAGGAAAGTTTTGATATGGTTGTTTTGACACCCAGAGCAATGAACGAACGTTGAGTTAATCCGTGCAAGTATCATAGTTTCTTCCGATGGAAAGGACATGAATGGACTTCACAACGAATGGGCGTGTGATATATTCCTAAGAATATTATTTGGGGTTGAATTTGGTACGGTATCGTTGGAAGTATTAAAAATATTTCTTGATTGGTTATTGACGAAAATTACTGCTGTCATCATGTGTGGTGATCATGGTCAACCACAACCTTTTGTTGGATCATCTCCGCATGAATGGCTTTAAAGGTTCGTAGATTATTATGAGGAAATAACTGATGATCATAGAGCTATTGATGAACAGACTGCAACCAGATAAGATTCAATGTGAGATAATGCGCGAAGTAATTACAGAGACCACGATGAATGATTTTTTGGAATTCATGGAGACCTGCTGATTTGATATTTGCAAGTCGGAAGATAGTTCATGATACAGTTCAACAGCAATCATTTTTGTTACACAAAGAAAAGTTATCAGATTTACCTGTGCCGTTTTGTTATCGCCCAGCAGACACAGACAAGCAAAATATTGAAGTTGAGATTCCAGGTCGCTTGACAGAGCCAAGGAGTAAACAAAAACTCGTTCTTAATGATATTGGTGTTGTTCCCGTGGGTGCTGTTGAGAGCTCGTTAGCGATGGATAACTCTCCGTGGCCTCTAGGATACGCTACAACGATTTTTTCATCACAAGGATTAACTATTTCTGATATAAATATCTGCATTGTCGATGATCGGATCGAATGGTCAAATTTAGTTTATCTGGCAACGTCGAGAGTTAGAAGAATGGCTCAGCTACGAAAGGTTATCATAGACTGCACAATGACTCATGAAACCACTAATAGTAGTTGCGATGATATAGTAAAGAAAAATTTAGCCTGTTATCAGCCATCTGACAAAACAATTAAACGTGACTTTGATCTTGATATTGAATTTATCAACGACAGAATATCAATGTGCGAGCTGTAACACAATAATGTTATGACAGTATTCGAATAACAATCCAAGACAATTCACCGTGGACAGAATTAATAGTAATCTCGATCAAACACGCGAAAATATGATATTCACCTGTCTTGGGCGTAATAGACCTATGGATGCTGGTGTCCTGCTTTCACAAAAGTTGTAATTGTGTATCCTCAGGAATTATTTAAAATTGTTCGCGTAGAAATCCACGCTGATGAGCAGTTGAATCTAGTCTGTAAATTGCAGGTCTACCAGCCGATCCTACCACGCTGGAAATTTTTTGTACGGTAACACTCCAAATAGGATCAGTTGCTCTTTTTCACCCCCGTCAAGTTCACCAGGATCATATAAATATCGGACAGTCATATTACCTAGTACTGGTTGTTTTGAGAAACATTCACGCCGTTGTACTGGTATATTTTTTGTGATCGCGCTGATGGGTTTCATAGAAGTTGCACTAGTAACTTCATTACTTAACACAGCTATCACACTTGGTAGTCTTGCAACACATTCACGAGATCTCTTGTCTTTCTGCACTTTATTCAGAGATATTTCCTGCGCATACTGATATCCAAATAATCGCTCACCAAGTGTTGGAATTAATCGCTCAAAAGATTACCTGATCGCTATGAATTGTCGTGTGTCCTCGTCTGATTTTGACGTTATGTTTTTTTCATCATAGATGATACTGCATCAAGGATCAAACTGCAGTATCTGTGGCCATCGTAGACCACCTTGTGGTCCGGTTCCTCGTTGATAAATTCGTTCAAAAGCAGATGCAACTTCAGTTGCTGTTTTTGTTGATAGAGGTTTTGCTTCTTTATATACACTTGCAACGTCAACGACAGTTAACGCGTATTTGTATGTGTGTGATTGACGACTACCAATTGTAATAATATCATAAGGTAAAAACAAAATGTGTGTCTGATGAACTTCATTAGGAGTTCTGACATTAAATTGTGCATACTGAACTTTTGTGTGTGGTGGTAGATAAAACTGCCATATTGCCTGTCGTGCTAACCAATCTGCAGCAACAGAACGTGCGACACCTACCGCATCAGCAAGTTTGCTAATCGCTGCTCTACTCCTCCAATAACCTCTTTGGCTATAATACATCGATTCCATTATAACCGTTATCTATGATGAATTAACTGCCCCAAGCACTATTTTACTTTTCATGGCGGTTCTTACCATCCAATTAGCCAATGATTCTCTGAGAGGTTTATTTTTAATAGATTTTAATGTGTGTATCAACTTATGTCTGCAACGTGTCGTTGTAAACCAGGAATTTTATACGCGACATCATGAATGTGACACTCTTGATCAATCGCGTTTATTGGATACTCTCCGGTTCTTGGTTGGTCTCGTTCGTCAAGTCGGATATTAAGTCGGGTTTCAGGACCACAATAATTATACCAGGAAGATGTCTTACTCCTGGATATTTAGTCCCCAGTAATTTTTCCAGTGAAGCAGCGATATCACCACCTGTCTTTGTACGAGACGAAATAAATCTGAATTTTCTTCTACTACATTTTACACACTTGCCTGTAAGCGCACGCTTGTTATTTTTTGTTATTATTGTTGTTAATCTACTGATGGGGTTGGATGCTCCGCATCGAACACAATATAAATTCATATTTATTTATTATATTTGTACAACATGGATATTATTAATTTCTCTGCGACAAGAAAGCAAGAGCCAATCAAACATCATGCAGCGTTACCAAGTTCGATCAGAGCAATAGGTCCGTCTGGGTCTGGTAAGACGCAGTTGTTGCTTAATCTGATAATGAGATGGCTCAAGATGGATAAGCTTTTTAGTGGCACCATTCGTAGATGATCAGCGATGCTACGATGTGCTTAAATATTTTAAAGAAGAAGCGAAGACGTTGGATGAAGATGAAGATGATAATGATATTATTGTTTTTATGACCGATATTGACAATGCTCCATCTGTGGATGATCTCGATGGACACATTAATAATCTCGTAGTGTACGATGGTTTGATGCTGGACAAACAATCGTATCCAGTTCGGATATTTTCCTGAGGTAGACACAAAAACACTGATGTTATATATGTTACTCAGCGATATATACAAATATCTAAAGTGATCCGAGATAACTGCAATATTTTAATTTGCTTATTGGAGTCGATACATATACACTGCGAACGATTCATCAGACTTGGTGTTCATGGGGATATGGATATGATTAAATTCAAAAACTCCTCAAAAGCGCAAGCTACCCCACACGGATTTATCATTGTATCATATTATATAACCTTTCCTTATGATACGCGTTCTGTGCTCAGCTTTGATAGAAAAGATAAAGTGACGAAGCTGCATCTTTGATTGTATTACCTTTATACAAGCTACATTCATACCTGCATCCATTTCCGTCAATTAGCTTTACACGCTCTGCTTATCTGATTAAAAAAGTCATTTAGCAATTGACTGTAAAGAAATTTGAGACGGTATTTAGAGGTTTTGTTTCCAATAATCAACATTGATATTCTTCTCATTCCATTAAATCGCATCCTTAAATTATTTAAATGTTTTGGAACTTTGCAACATTCAAAAACAAGGATTTGTTAAAACTGTATTATTTCCACTTGCAGCGTGTTAGTTCTTGTAAATCATGACAACCGCTGTAGATATCAAAAAGAAGAAAAATTCACGTCCTTCAACAGCTCTTGGAATGCTTACATTCACATTCTTTTTGTGTGGGTTTAAAGTGTTTTTGACCTTGTCAATCAGTTTTCCTTTTATAAGAAAAGTGTTTCACTTGTTTGCAACATTCAAAACAAGAAACAAGATTCTTTCACCCTAGCAGACGTTGTTTCTGTTTCTTTCGATTCATCCTTTAAATACTGACAAGGAATGGTTCTTGAGACTAGTTTACATGTACAAGTGATGAAATAGAAATACATGGAAGAATGTATATAAGCACTCAGGATGGACAATACTGCTTTTATGTTATCTCCTGATGCATTACAAAATTTTAATTTAAGAGCAGTACACGATGAAAATTAATGCCACTGTTCAATATTAGAAATAATTATGTATTTTTGTGCGGGAAACCGTGATATCAAGCAATTCAAAAGACACATTAAATTGCATATCATCCCACCTTTCTAGGTGCGTTCAGTTGAAGGTGACTTGAAAATAGATTTAGTTACAGATAGGATAAAATTCACCATCCCGTGAGGAAGGAACTTTATCTTAAATCATAACACAAAACGTTCGATTTCCTTTGAGTTTTTGTCTGTCAGTCTACTAGATTTTTTTGTCTCATGTGATAGAAATTGGTGACTCATATGGACACCAAACGTCCATTTCCTCTGCTTGGAACATAATCATGTTAACAAACTAACAAACTTCACTAATGTCAGTCTTTTTGCGTACAATTCAATATCTTCTCTTTTTACAAAAGCTCAAAATTCTGCTAAAAATCGTCATATGGCACTTAAGGCTATAACGATCGTATCTATGGCATGATTTAGCCCCATTGGTTATTTCACTCAAGCTGTGGTTTGCATGTAGTACTGAAAATGCTACAACTCCTGCAAACATAATTAGCATTTCTGACGATATGCCTAACAGGTTACAGATTAGTCCATCAGCTTATCTTAGAGATGTGAAAGCACCTCGGCCCCAAAAGAGCTCTGTGCATAGCATTTAAAGAAACAAAACAAAGGCTAAATCATACATGATGCCAAATACTGAAACGTTTTTTATATATTTCACAAAATAACAACAGGGAAATAAATATTTTGAGACCAGATTTTCAAGTGTCACAAACTCGCAGGTTCTAAAAATGTTTAAGTCCGAGTTAACTAGTGTGTAGCCTTACATCGATATCAGTTAAAACAAACTGAATATACATCAAATATGAAACTGTAACACTTATACCAGGAAAGGGACAGATATAGATGCATGCCATCATGCCTATCGTTCAAGGGATCAAGCCCTAATATATGCAAATTTACTAATGAAACATCAGACTAACAGATCGTTTATGTCCGTCAAAAAACCACCCACTTTTCGTAGAGGACTATTTGAAAGAATGTGACACATGAAGTGCTAAGACAACAACGGCAATGCAAATATAACTATTCTATGCGACATCCTTATGGTCAGTTCGTTTTTATACATTATATCATCTTATATAAACTTTTCATTATGATACGTTTTCTGCGTTTATATAATAGTATTATTTTGGTAGAAAAAATTATAAAGTTTTGAAGCTGCATCTTTGGTTATATGTATTTTATATACAGAGGAACGTTTTCATGTACAACAGCTTGGTGCACGTATTCTTAAGTCGATTTTGTAAAATCATTTAACTGAAAACAGGGGAAACACTTAGACATTGCTTAAATACTGGTTATAATCGTCACTTCCCTATATCCAAAATGTGTCAGGGTAGATCTTATATTGTACACATTTCCTTGCTTTTGTGAAACACGTACTCGCGTATTTAATACCAGTGGAAGTATTTATAGAATAATACATCTTCTTGTAGAAAAATACATATGTGCCCAGCGGCGTTCTCAAGAATCACAGAGAGTTCTCAGATAAAATATGAACTAGTATTTTGATATGTTTTCCCAATGAAAACAGTTATTGTCGTTATAAATAGTAAAAACAGCTGATTTAGCTGACGCCTTTTGTATAATATTTCCTCTTTAGCCATTCGATTGACCACATATTTTGCTTCAATAGTAATATATTCCATTCGAAATCCAATTTGTTCCTCACTCGAATCAAACTTGTCATGGCGATATTTAGCGTGTTGAGAAAGGTACCTGCAGAGACCAACGTGATGTAAAAAAGAACTGTTAATATATATTTCCCTTGCTTCTGAGTTTTGTAATAAATATTGACTTATCGCTTTCGCAAGTTTCGCCCTGCCACCGTTGTTGACAACCCATGCTGCAGCGACCATCCACTGCTGAACAGGATTTGTTACCGTTCAAACACAGGCCACATTTATACCTGCATCCACTTCCATAAGTTTCATTTTCACACTCAATTTATACAATCAAAAGGTAATTTAGCAACTGACTGTAAAGAAAATCGAGGCAGTATTTTGAGGTTTTGTTTCTAATACCCTATAGTGTTATTCTCTCTGATTCCACTAAATTTCAATCTGAATTTATTGAAATGTTTTTTTGGAACTTTTAACCATTCAGAAACAAAGATTTGTTTAAATTGTATCATTTCCACGTACAGCCTTTTAGTGCTTTTATATTATTACAACAGTCCTGGATAATTAAACAGAAGGAAATTGCGCTATTTCACGATATCTTTTAGATGCACACAATCACCTTATTTTGTGTGGGCTTAAGGTGTTTTTGTCCTTGCCAGTCATTTTGTTTCCTTTACTAGGAAAGTGTTCCACATTGTTTACAACATCCAAGGAAATACAAAGTATTCTTTCAACCTAGACCTAGCGATAAAAGTTTAAAACGTGTAAATTCAGTGACAAAATGTTTGTAACTTTTGAAGCTTTCATAAACGTCGAGAAAAACAAAATTGCATTTTGTAAAGTATCCAATTTATGGTTATGTTATACATTAGACTATTTTACTAGCAAGCTTGCAACATCAACAGTTGGAGGATATATGCGATATTTAAATCAAAGGAGAAATACGAAAATGCAAACTTTTTTATTCACTTTCTTTGACGCTCTGAAATAACACCTCCTTCAGTTTCTGTGTAGCTGTGCTTAGTGATTCTTAGAAATGAGAACTCTAAGTGGCATGGAGAATTTCTGAGTTGATAGTAAATCCTAATATTGTATATAAAAAATGTTCTTGCTTTACATAGTCGTCAGTAAAAAAGCGCGCAGTAAGTACGTTATTGAAGTGATGACGAGATTTGCTATCTTAAATCGCTATTGTTTTAGGAAAGTGTATAGATGGATATAAAGACAGTTACAAAACGTTTAAGAGGGCCTAGCGAGTTAAGTTCGGACAATGAAAGTTAAGAAATTTAAAGTTATTGTAAGAAACAAACACAAAATAAGATATAATAATTTCGTCTAACTGACCTACATTACATAATTTTTCACTCCAACCAGGGTCACATCCGTCAGGATAAATTCCAGACTCCTTGTCACAGGGATGGCCATTGTGACACCGTCCGCAGGTGTTGTTACAATATTCAGAGAAAACACCATCAAGACACGCTGAAATTAGTAATATTTTAAAATGTTTAAGGAAAACATTGTGACACAGTCACACACACACACACACACACACACACACACACACACACACACACACACACACATATATATATATATATAGCAGTATATATATATATATATATATATATATATATATATATATATATATATATATATATATATATATATACCGCAAGCTAAGTAATTAGGTCAATCGATTTTCTGAACACTTCTTGTGTCCAAATTCATTTCAAATGTATAATGAGCAATATTAATGAGAAAAGAGCTCTTAACAAAAAACTTTTCTATTGGATACATGTAGCAAGCTTCTTCACGTGGTTTCTTGCTATGAAAACTAAGATTATGTTGCTAAGAAAACAAGTTTAAACTTTTGATAATTTCAAATGATGCTGAGTCAAGAACTATGAAGACTCTTTCATTCACTAGCAATATACTGAATGAAAAATTGTGCCTGCATATTTTTACTTTCCTTTACTGAACTGTATGTGCAGGTTTAAAATAGAAAATCAATGCAGTGAAATAGGCACTCAATTTTAATTGTATCTGTGAGATTGTTTACGTTTGTAACATGAAGCAGTGGCCATTACCAAAAATGAGTTGACACTTATTGGTGTTTAAAGCTATAATCATAAAGATTCAAGTAAAACTATTTGTTCCCCTTAGAAAATTCCCTGGTAAAATTCAATAAAGGGTCATAATACGAAGGTTTAACACAACATAAAGTCGCCGAGCTAGTTTAATGAACAGAGAACAACAAAAAATTAGTATGAAGTCTAATCCAATTGTAATAACATTGCATATCATAAATATGATTAAAAGTAAAAAAATGATGGGCTGTCAATATTCATTCATTCATTTATTTATTCACCAATATTTTATTGATTTTTAAGCGGCCATACTGTGTGCTTACCTGTCAAACAAGTATTCTCTATATCTGATCTGCGAACCAGTGTTATTGCAATTAACATTGGAACTGCTGGGGCAAGTATTTCATGGTCTCCATGAACGCGATTTACTCTTTGTATTCTAGCTCAATAATACAAGCATGTTATTAAAAACTGTCGTCTTTAAAGGAGTACAGCACAGCTTTAGCTCACTTTATAATTGCTTCCTATAGTTAGGGCGTCATCTCCTTACTCTTGCATTTGACTGAAGCTGCAACTGGAGGATATGGCAGCCCAACCAACTACATAACAATTCACACCTAGCACCAACATTGACACCTATCAGATGTTTCTGTAAGAGGTTTTTCTAACGTAGAATGAAGCAAATATTTCTTCTGTGATACGGTCTAGTGTCTGTCATACTCATTAGGACTCATAGAAATATAACTGATGTAACACACAGATAAATGCTTAATTTGTTCCGAAATGCGTTTAAACAAAATGTGACCATACTTGAAAGCAGTATGCCTGGAGTAAGCTGTTAATGTTGAAGCTTTCCTATATGAACGGTGTCATTACAATTAGGTAAACCAATTCAATGATTATCACTATATAAATAATTATCATATTCGAGAGACAGGCTTAAGATACATGATTCCTATACGCCTCATCGTTTGGCAGAGTTTTGAAAAATATGATCATTTGTAAACGTGTTGTCAAATTTTAATCAGATTGGACGAGAAGACTTCTGTAATCAATTTCCATTAATTTTTAACAAAGTTCATATACTGCCAAACACGTCAGATCATAATAAAACAGGGCCGAACATTAAATCCCTTCTTCCAACAAAGTACTAAATCAATTAGGACGAATGTTATTGATATTACTCTTTGATTTGCAGTTTTTTAGATTTTTCTAGAGAAATATCAGTTTCTATTGAAATAGATACTATACAAAAAGCCATTAATTCTTAACTATTCAACTAATCATGATCAGTGTAAGCCGTATGAAATGTCAAGCCCTCATCGTTAATAAATTATATGTGTAGCTAAATGGCTCTAATATAAAAAGTTTGTTTTAAAAAGCGGGATTCTATTGATTCTGTTTTTTTTAAATGTATGCGTAGCAAATGGAAATGATTATTTTTACCCTTAAAATATACTGACAGGCTCTTCACAAGAATATGTGTCTAAGAACGATTTTGTTAGTGTGAGCAGAGCTAACAATTGGCTGATTAGTAGAGAATGGGCATTACTCAGTTAGTCAACAGCCTCAACAGTTCTCATACGGACTGTTATTGGTCTACCTCATATCTCGTATGGTAACCCATGTTGTAAATGGAATCACAAGCTTGATTGTATACACTTCAGTATTTCGATTATTGTAAACTTATTTTTGACTTACCCCCTTCGACGGTAACTTCACATAAAGTAAGAATCCGGACATTGCGTCTTGCCAGAGATTACACTGGCCGCAAGGTTATTAGTTTCAAACCTGTGTATATTACTTTTCTGTTGAACTCTGCCTGATGTTAACATAGTTAACCATGGATTGGTCGTATTGCCAAGGTAAAGTATAAAACCTGATAGTTGATCTGGACTAAGTTGCATATACGTTTTCATCGGCTAGCTGCATCGTGTAATTAATATATTCATAAATAAAAGGAAAAAATCAATTAAAATGAGCTTTAAGTATTTATTTTACAGGCCATTATGCATATATTACCCATACAATGGTAACTAAAGTAAAAACTACTGCAAATGCTAATCGGTTTTGAAACCCAGTTGCAATTTAGTTGCAGAATTATTGATTTGATTCTTCACCGACGTAAAGCTGAAAACCTGAAAGTTGAACTAGGTCTGAAATTAAGACGGCATAAATGTCCTCGCGATCACACATTTATGTTAAATACTGGAGTAAACCTTCCTATTTTGTGTTCTTATATTATAAACCTAGTCTTACCTAGAACATGATTAGGTGGAGATATTGAATAATTAAATAATTGATTGTCTGGTTCATTAATTGCTTGCGATGAAAAACATATATGTAAAGAAGAATACCAACAATGGCGGTATGGATAAACTGGACTGCACACCATAAATGTTGCAATTCATGTTTATTATGACTACAGATCTTTCCAGATGTGCGAAGTTTCATTCGCCACAGATTGAAACATCTAAATACCAACTTACATGAATCTATGAGCTATAGGGTCAATGTAATTGACATAAACAAAATCCGAAAAAGAGTTGAAAACAAAGGTAAAGGCAAATCAGTCAGCCATCATATATAATTCTCAGTGATCTGGTTTTCATGGATAGTTAATTACTCTTGCTTGAAGTTTTTCCTTACCAAATAATATGACTCCAAAGATTATTCTACATGAAAACAATGTGTTAAACGCAGAGAGTAAGCCAAATTAATGGACCGTAATATATAGGTTACACTCATGTGATATTTATAAAAAGGTGCATTGCTTCACATGACACATTTAGACACCAACTTATGTGACTCTGACTTTAATAGTAGCTTCGAAAATTACCAATGCGCATGCCATAACCTGAATGTTGAAACCAGATGGACTGAGAGTAGGACAAGATGGGTAGACCAAAAAGTACATCATTTCACAACCCGGAAGAGTATTGCATTTTAGTGCTCAATATTACCTGGAGAAACTCTTCCATAGACAGTAACAGTCTTTACAATAACAGTGAAGCCAATGTAAACATGCCATGTGTGGGTAGTAGTACCATTAGAGACATAAGCTGTTGCGCTACATGTCTTGGCTGTGTCTGCCTTTAAACCAGTTGTGTTTCCATCCACAGCCTTATCAGCGGACCAGTCAAAACCGTTATAAGGCAGTGTAGATGACAGATGTGTGAATTTGTTCAGAGCAACGTTTCGTATACCTTTTGAAGAAGAATAAAACATTATGAGTGAATTGCATGAGAAAATCGATATGCATAGGACTTATCTATTTCATGCATCGATCCATCAGTCCAAATATACATGTATATATATACAAATGTAAGTAACTAGAAGCATACATGAATACATACATTCATACATACATCATACATACATACATACATACATACATACATACATACATCCATACATACATACATACAGCAAGACAAAGGCAGAAAATAAAAACCTATATTGAGAAAAAGCCTGCAAAACTACTGGCACTACTACTAGCACCACTTCTTCCACCACTGCTACTACTACTAATAAATTAATAAAACTAATAAAACAATTGACGATGATGACGATCATGAAATTGACGATGCGATGATGATCATCATCAATTTGATGATGATCATCATCATCAAAATGATAATGATGATAACGATGACCATCGAATTGATGATGATGATCATCATCAAATTGATGATGATGGCCATCATCATAACCATCAAATTGATGATGCTGATGACGATGAGTATCATCAAACTGATGATGATGATGATGATGATGATGATGATGATAATCATTTTCAAACTGATGATGATGATCATCATCATCATCATCAAATTGATGATAATGATGATCATGATGATGATATTGATGATAATAATGATGAGGGTGATCTTGATGAGAATGATCATGATGATGATTATCATGATGATGGTCATCATCATGATGGTGATGATGATGGTGACGATGATGATGATGATGATGATGATGATGATGATGATGATGATGATGATGATGATGATGATGATGCTATTGTTGACAAAATTGATCATACTAATCAAGTTCAACACAAAAAGATGTTTGATGATGAGTCGATAAGAAAAGGTGAGATAATAACTGGAAGAAGAAAGGACACTCATCCCTGAAACATCTTGACAGAGTGGAATAAAGGATTTAGTGACAATTCCTTGCCTCGTTAAATTCCTTGGAGAAAAAACGAATTGAAGCGCACATGCAACAGAGAACCAAGACTTCCCGTTTATCGACTCTCTTGACTATTTTGTTCAAGTGGAGTATAAACTCCTTTCATATCATTTCATGTGAAAATGATGTATCTGAATGCTTAATTGCATTGTGACCATGGTTCGGACACAGCTTCAATAATGTGGTTCCAAATATCGGCCTCCAGGGTGGATGGGCAATATTTGGGGCATTTTGTCACCAACGCAGTCTTGGATTCCTGACGTGTTACGGAAGGAATGTATCTAGAAACGATGCATAAATTGAAATGTGGCTCAATGAATATTATCAATATATAAAATTACACTACACGGGATCATTTAGAGTCTAGTCATTCTCATTGAAATTCTTAAAGTTTTAAATACGTTCAGACTTTGCGTCGTTCATATATTTCATTAGTACATGAACATAAAGGGATCGACTTAATGATATATCTTCGTGTATTGTTGTTTAAAATAGCAGGGATTATTTTAAACATGAAAAATGTGTTGATAACTTACAAGATGGTGTGTACTCATTTTGTTTTTCTAAACATTTGTATAGCATGCTCTTTTCCATTTTATCTGTTAATCATTAAGCTGGAAAAAGGACATATTTTGCTCAAGTAAGCATCTGCACTTTGAGGGATATTTTCCTTTGCTCCCGTGCTTCAAACATATAATACGTTCGCCAGCCTTATCATCATCGTCGTCGACGTAAATAGTAGTAAACAGTATTATTATCTGCTAATACAGTCAGAGATGGAGACAATAATCGCGTATCAAGCATTGAATGTGATAGCGGGTTCGATCTCCAAGTCGCTACAGATTGGAGATCACGTACCCAGGCAAAACGCACAACGGTTTTGGGAAGATTATGCAACTAGTAGCAATTGGAGAAGTGGGCCGCAAATAAGACCGCACAACGAAGATCAAAGTATGCACAACGGAGGAAGCGTATTAAAACCTTGCATTACTTATTGGCCTCAAATGTCGGCTCTACAATTAAATCATATCCTAGATCCGCAACAGGAAGAATAATCAAATGTAACAAAGAAGCCATGTTTTGCCTCACAATTACCAACTTCAGCAACTACAGTGATCTCAACACAAACGACAACGACGTCATCCCACTGGAGCATGGAGGTGACGAAGAGCAAACTTCAGAGAGAGACGTGGTCTGAGGCAATTTAAGGACACCGTGAACAGAAAAAGACTAAAGGGATCACACAACACCAGAAACAGTAACACCATCCAAAGCAACAGTAACAACAAAAATAGTAGCTGAATCATCATTGACTGTACTTAAGGAGATCAAACAGTTAAACACTGGTACAACTGGGACTACTAATGACCTAACACCAGGAGTTTCAACAGGATTAGCAATCTTAACATCAAGCACTACATAAACAATAACAACAATTAATGAATGCGTCAAAGGAAAACTTACACGTACAGCTACAATACTCACATCAACAAAACCCACGCCAGTAACAATAACTACTTCAGCCATAGCACCACTGATAGCCTCAATAAGAAACATTCTGTTCAGCAATCTGGGAAATGAAATGAGGATAAGCCAAAACAAGGAGAGGGCAGTTTAAACCGCAACCAGACACACAATAAATAGCGCTATTGGCAACTACAATTTTGACCAAATCGATATCTGGTGTTTAATCAATTTCTTGGATAACTATGCGGCAACAATTCGATACAACGAGGCTTTAAGAACAATCCTAGAAATACACCGGAAACCATATCATGACGGCCCCTTGAAAACAGAAAAAAGGACCAAAGCATAGTTACAGAGGCCAAGAAACTTGTTATCAGTACCTTGGGGAAACAGTTTTACGAATGTCCAATACCACTCCTAGAATCGATGGTTAATGAGCTTCTTAATATCTATGGCACCCAAACCCAACTGATCCAACAATATCACCAGTGGGACCTCATGGTGCTGTAATCGATTACATGGGACGGGCGAGAGAGAAAGTTTCCATGCTCCATAATATATTCAACCGTTCCCATTTCCGCATACAGACGTGTTAACTCAGGCCTTATCAAGTCTAGAAT
This sequence comes from Megalonaias nervosa, assembly GCA_016617855.1. Taxonomy (NCBI): domain Eukaryota; kingdom Metazoa; phylum Mollusca; class Bivalvia; order Unionida; family Unionidae; genus Megalonaias; species Megalonaias nervosa. The sequence goes on from JAECUM010002211.1 coordinate 80,583, forward strand.
AATGCCACATATTAGGAGATTTCAATTTGGTCTGCAATACTAAATTGATCGTACCATTTATAAAAGAAATATGATCCTTATAAACATCGTTCCAGGTTATATATATATATCCTTATCACCTAACAGGGCTCACAAATTCAAATGAGCTCATTGACCTTTTTAAGATAAATTTCGAGATTTGGAAGTATACCCTGTACACCAACTAGACAATTGTATGCGTAGGAAACTTTGCAACCACTAAGCATGATGTGGCTTACAAATAATTGGCAATACGAAATGCCATTCATTATAACTGGGCAGAATTTGACTTACGTACTCCACTGGATTAACCTAACGTACCTGCCGACATTATATCTACCATCCGAGTCCTTTTCCTTCTTTCCTTGGTCGGACACTAAAAGAGAAGCGAGTGGACCGTTCCCACTTGTCTTGAACCCAATGCTCCGAAGAACGTGAAGGCACTGATCCATTTTGAAATCATAAGGGTAATACCCAGTCATACCTGACGTCTTATGTTGCAATGCAAGATAGAGAATCATAATGAATGTGCATTGGGTTCAATTTCCACTCATTCTGCAATGAAATAAGTCCAAATGGAACCGACTCCTAATTAATTAGCACACTTTGTGTCATAGTAGTTCTTGTTATTATTAGTAGTAGTAGCATTAGTAGCAGTATAATATAAATGCGGCTTGCTACTACTGCATTACTATTACCACAACTGTTACTGCTACTACTACTACTACTACTACTACTTCTGCTACTACTACTAATACTAATACTACTATTACTACTATTATTATTACTACTAATAGTACTACTACTACTATTATTACTGATGAAACTACTATTACTATTGCAAGCAGTACAATATACATAGTATATGCTTCAACATCATTTGAGGTCCGATGTACATGAATCTGTACCCTATTTTTATCACAAAACTTTAATGTTTCAAACTGTCTTTCCTTAACATAACCACTTATATTGAGTTGGTATTAAAACAATTCTTACGTAAAGTTATTTTTCTCACTGATTCCGTACAATTACTTCTCTATGCACCTTTTCGCACCACAAAAGTTTTTTATTATTTTAATATATAAACATCCATAATGTATCATGTCTTGGTCTCTTCGTATCAATACATCTACTTTTGTACGAAGATTAGATTTGGAAAACTGATTTTAGGTTTATGTGGAAACGATGATGTAAAGTCAAGTTTAAAAATTAAATATACTGTACAAATATACAAATGAGTTTATGACTAAAATGACTATGAGAGTTAGAAATAACATAATTATAAAATTATGACACATGTTTAAGGACAAATACACCAACATCAACACTATAAAAGATATTGTCTCTTGAGTGGCACTTGCATGTTCTTTCACAACTACTAGACGGGAAGTTTAGAAGGAGATCGACTTAAAGCACATTTTAACTCTAATATCCACAGGATACAGCTGTTAACATTACTTCTTTTAACATCACTGGATATTGAAACATTTTCCGCTTCTTTCTTATCAGAAAACCATTTAAGGACCTTAAATTGAATAGCTAGTTTCATGTATCAGTTGAACAGTTTACTATCCATCAACATCTGGGAAAATATTAAAGACTGATTATCCTAAACCAGTTTAGAGGGTCGGCATGATGTACTACAATGTTAATAACTCTTTCCCAAGAAACTAGGAGAAGAAATATCCATGTTCGTTTAACACTAGTGACAGTATTGGCTTCAAGAAGTTACCATTTTACCCAATGCAAAGTAAACATTGCGTACAAAATGACACTTTTGGCAAAATAGCAAACCGAAACAAAATGCAGCGTATGTGTCAAACTATCAGCGAAAATGTATGTATAGTAAGTATTGGAATATGTCCAGTCTTGTAGAGAACACACATTTAGATTGGTTTATAAAATCTACGAATACATTGTCCTCATATCACCGGTAACTATGGATTGTAATCAGTGAAAAAGTACCAACAGGTGCTCATGCAAGGGAATAGTCATATGTTGTAGAAACTGTGACCTCGATCAGTAGCCAAAAACGGCTGCAATTAAAACGCTAATATGTATAAGCGTCTTTCAGATCGCTTAGCGACAAAGACAATGATGTTGTAATTAAACGCTTATATAATAGTATATATGCCCCAAAATATCTGTACCACAGCAAACATAAATTTTGATCTCGACGATACCAGTTTGATCGTAGTTTATCACATACAGGCCAATGATTCATTGGACTAGCCCGATCGGGTCTGCTTTGAGGTGTTGGCATCAAATCTCCGAGTCAAATATGCAAATAACACGTTTTCGAGATTAACCGTGGTGTTGTTTAATTTCTGACAACAGCGATACAAACAAATGCAAGGGTATCTTATTGAACAAGTATGACCGATGACCAATGTCAAGGTAATGCTAGTGAGCATAGTCTGGGTCGACATCATTGCCGATGTCATCGATGTAGAATTGTATAAGAGTACATGCCACCGTCGGAGACGTTTGCTTACCGTGGAGTCGATCGCTGCAGTGTAAAGGCACTGCAAAAATAAGGTCACTGATTATTGCAGTCTGGAGTGGGGTGTAATTCTGTCAGAGGTTGTTCACTAAGGCATTGATTGCACACTGTGGCAGCCGTTGCCACTGAGGTACTGACGGAGACTTTTGTTTACGATTAATGCAGTCGCATGTGCAGCATAATGGTTTTATTTCTCAAACCCAAAATGGAGTGTATACTGTGGCAGTGATTGTGCACAATGGCACTGGTGGTACATTAATGGTCACGTATCAATGTTTGAAATTCATGACACACACACCATTCGGTTTATAAGCTAACCATTGAACGTTTTCTTTCCGGATTTTATTTACAATGTTTACTGGCATCTGTTTGCTTTTTCATAACGTTCTTCAATATTCTATTCTGTGAGATGTGTCTTAAAGCTTCCATATACTGCTGAAACCTCTACAGATAGTCGAAGCTGTTATAACCATATTACATTTTTATATTATTGTATCCAGATCTGATATTCTTTTGTTCATGTCATATAATATAAGCATCACTGACTTAACACTTTCAGGTACGGCTAAATATCTTGTTTAATACTTTCAATAACAATCTGTAGATCATTCTTTCAACAACAGCCGGGGTTTTTTTAACATTTCTTGAACTTCTTTTACAGAAAGGGAACCTTACTGGGTTATATTTGCGCAACAGTTTGAAGAAGAACGTCTGCGTTTTTGAATTTGGTATTTTATTTATATAATTGTTATGTTTAAAAAGGAAATTACTTGACTATTAATACTTGTCACGGTTCCGTGCCTGTCCAGGGAGTTGACGGTGGTTTTAAATTTCCGCCAAAAGGATGCCAAACAAATGCAGTGCTAATAGTTTTGTTCACAACATTCATGGAGTAGAGTTTATTAGTTGTATTGAAACTGGTTTGTTCCGTTGCTAGAAGTTCTCAGTAGACGTGTATTCGCGAATACAGCCATGATGAGATGATTTTACCATATATGCTTCAGCAAGTGGAACATAATGACTATTAATGTTAGTATCACTGGTCAGCTCGACCAACACTTTGAAGGCAAATTAAACTCATCACCGTGGCCAGAATCCATCACTTATATGCAATAGTAAAATATGAAAGCAAATATCAAAGAGAGTTTATAACGTTTAAGGCTCCTTTTTCCCATATATCGTATTTCTTTCATTGGTGTTGTTAATCTTAAACAAGCTCGCAACGAAATAAGTTTTAAATGAGTCGTCAGTAGAATCTAACCTAAGTGTAGTATTTACTTTGTCTACATATTTGGCTTTATCATTAGGTTATTGCAATGAATGTCATAGGTCTAGAAACTGAGAAGTAAGAGACCCCCCAGGTGGAACTAAACTCATACAAAGCAGGAAATATTATCTGTTAGCAGCAAATCTAAAGCCACCAATGGAATAAAAACCATCAAGCTCTTTATATTTTAATATAACATTTCAGAGTTTATATGTTTATCAATTTAGCGCCTTGATATCACAGAATTTTATATCCGCACATTTCTCCGTTGCAGCATCTCCGTTCTCCGATATTCGTCGATTGGCATTTGAACCATTCATCATTAGGTTTCCAAACATGGCATCGTCAGACATTTCAACGTTTAATACCGTATATGTGTAAACGTAGTCCTTGATAAAAGCAACCGATTCTCCAGGTTTTTTATTAATTCGTATTCGGTGATTACGGTCAGGTTTTGTCCGATAGCTCTTCGCAGCTTGACAACAATATCTTCAATGTCCATGTTAGATGCTTTAAGTTTTCCAGATCTATCTTCAAAACTCGCAAGTCCGACGGCTCAAAGTCATAAACAACCCTGCAGGTAAACTCAAACAAATCCTTTTTGATGATAAATCTGGTCAGATCCATACCCCCACAGAGTCCGTAGCCCAGAAATGTCAATAGATAATTTGGTGGTGTACATCCATACAACGCAAGATACAAAAGATGATTGGGTGTCGCAACGTATGAGTTTGTTCTTGAAGCCCGGTTAACCATTCCAGGTTTCCTTGTGCGAGAAATCTTCGATACAAGTTGATCCTATATAAAGGCACCTAGGAAATGTTTGACTGTCTTTGTCATCGCGAAGAAATCCAAATTGGCCAACAGAAGGGAGACAGTCGAAGAACAATTCCCGTCGGGAACGTTTGGTTCCCACGTTTGGATAATCATAGACCGTGTCCATTTTTGTGCGCTTCTCGCTGCCTTTTTCAGAGGAATCCCGAATGCAGTTCCAACGGTTCCTAAAGCGGCTGCTTTTGCCACCGCAGGAGCCGCAGGAGCTAACAATGGTGGAATGACTCCGAGGAAAGGAAATATTCCACCATAATATTTAATCGTGGCGTTGATTTCTAGCAAATTCACACTGTTTCGCCTCTTTCACGGCAAAGTATCAATTGAACTCCAGTTTGTTTGCTTATCGCAGCTGAGATCTGTTCGTGTTTGTCTCGACTCCACGTGACAATGCACATGTGACTGTTTATTTAAAACTTTACAAGATTAATTTTATTTTTTTACAGACGTGTCAATAAGCATCATTCATCTACTGAAACCTGCAATAGCAGGGTCTTGTCTGACATATTTAAAGCAATGCATTGATACTGCGTATCACTGGAACCCATACATTATTTGAAGTGCATGTCAACCACTGATTGTTTAGTCACGTCCAGCAGCTCTAGCTTGCATTAATAGATCCAATACAACGGCCTCGGTCACTCCCAGATTTCCAAGTATCATTTGACTTCCCACTTGTCTATTTAAGGGCTATACCAAGTGCCGTGATCGGATACATCTTTGGACACATGCCTGTTTTTAACATTATATTTCGACTAATACCTTCCGTGGCGGGTTCCTATTGCTAGATGTACAATCGTTGAATCAGCAGCACATTATTGAGCGACTGGTAGTGTAATCATCCTTGGTTGTATTCTTCGGTCTCGATTTGAGTGAACAGCTCGTAATCCAAATGTTCCTATTGATCTGAAGCAATAATTTTGAGGTTGTCAACTACCTGTATTTCAACTGGTTTACTGATTAGTTCTGCAGGGGAATATAAACCCGCGAACCTCTTTGGTGTACCTGTAATCAAGCCATCGACAGCATCATTATGTCTATTTCGATAATGTACTTCGTAAACAGGTCTTCTCGCGCTTACAACACGTACGGCTTGCACATGTCTACACACAATTGCCAAAATATTTTAAATGTCAGGTCGGTCTCTGCTATGCTGTTGTATTGCCAAGGTTTCCAATCGCGAGTCTAGCATGTATCCGTTTTGATCTACAAGATTGAAACGAATGTTTTTCAACCATGGAGAAAACAATAGAGTGGGAGTAAAGATTTCAAATCAACAGGGGGTTCAGTTGAAGCAACGCCAAATAATATATAACAGTGCAACGCTCCTGTTGTCAAAGCTGGAGCTGTCGTAACTAACACTGATGACCTCACAGGTTATAAGCGTCGTGGTGGTAAGTTTGACCGTCAGATGACTCACTCAGAACTCGTTTATCCTCTGGAACGTATTAATACCTTCAGGCCCACAATAACCTTTTCTCAGCGATGAATGTGCAATATTCGCTGTCCTCGATTCGATTCGATCGATATGGCAAAACTGAATATAGGGTCATGTTTGTATATCTGAATTTAGAATCTCGTTTGGTCACCAATGTGATCCTCAGTCGGATCTATTTGTAGATTTATTCCAACTTGCAACAACATTCCAAGTACCTCCTAGTCGACCCTAAACCTAATATACGAAGTAGCCTCCAAACGGCGGAGATCGAAAATTATGTCAACTTCAATAAACGCGCAACGAAGGTAGTGCCATCTCGATTGCGCGGTATTGTTTCCCAATGATAGGTGTTGCTTAGACACTATTAGTTCTGATGAGATTTTAATATTCGACCGTAGTTAACCGTAACTTTCACTTTGGTGGTACTCTTCCCTCTGCCACCTATTCCTGGACAACAATCGCCACTGGGCTTTCGATCTGAATTTTTAGCCTTTGAAGAACTTGGGGTGTCCTAAAATTGGACCAAGTTCTTTTATCCGTTCGCATCTTTGCGGATATTTGTTCCTCAACTTTCTTCATCTCTTCGGTGGTTTCACAATGATCTTATCAGCAGTTCATACGTTTTAAATAGCCCATTTTGAGGTCTTCCCACTCCGACATATCTCTGCAAAGTTCACGAACATCTGTATAATTTAAAGACTTTTCAGTTGATAATGTAAAGCTTTGTTACGTCGGTCAATTATGACATCGTGGGCAGTTTCTTCCAATTCTAGTACATATACGTGATAAAATCAGCGGGATAGTTGCGCAGTCCATTAATCAAGTCAGTCTTGAAAGAATATATGGATCCTGGGTTTGTCTGCAAACATACTTCATTACTCATCCCACGAGTGGCCAGCATCACTCGAGTTCCAGTGACAATTTGAGAGATCATGCGCTTCAATGCTGCGAAATATCACTAACATGTTACAGCTGTCTCTGATAACATTAGGCACGTGTGCATATCTTTGAGTCACATAGATCATCGTTGTATTTATATGATGACCTTGGGATTTTCTAGGTGTTCAAACATCTCATATTCATAGATTACAATATTATTTGTGCTCGAATCAAGATCAACAATGGTAGGAGATTCATCGATTATGGAAAAGGAATAAACGGGAGAAAGTTTACTTCTCACGGTTGCTGAAGCCCTATCAAAAATCTTTATCATGTCATGGTTGAGCTTCAATTATTCACAGCCGATCTAAATGTAATAAGTCATACACTCTTAACATGAATTGCCAGATATTCCACCAAATGAGGCATGAAGGCCAATATTACACTTGGAAGTAAATATAAATTGATATGATGGTTTCCTGGAGCACTATGTCCACAATATACCACTGTTCCGGCGATTATTAGGAAGGTGAAGTTGCCCTTGAAACTTTAGCAAACACGGTAAAGGATGCTGAATGGGATGCACGAGCATGGTTGACAAACAAGCGTTGTGACAGAAAGGAAGATATCCCGTGGTTGGCTAGTCTGATATCAAAGCACCTAACGAGGCTTATCAGGCTTTTCTTTTATTTCTACCACATGATCATATACCTGATCGACAAGGTAGTTTCCACATAAACAAATATGCGTTAACGAATGTAGGTGTTGAAAGCAGATACAAAGAAGGTGAACCGTTGACTAAACAATTTGCTGCTGGTTGATGCTGGACATCTTAGTTTACATCGCCACCAAGCTATTGTGGAACAATTTATTGGTACACGTCTTGTTTGCTAACGCTTTCTGTGACTACGACACCAGATCCCAGATGGATGGTAAGCTCTTCAAACTCTGGAGACTAAGTCGAAGATACAGGAAGTGTCTTCTTAAGAACTCCAGTTGATAAGGCAGTGCCATGTATGCCAACTCCGAATTAGCCATGCAGCACAGCTTGGACTATTTCTTTTCAGTTTATAAAATGTCGGTTTCACAATCGGTATCAAGGTGACAGAGGTGATGACCCAACCTGTACTAGGAAAGCTTTACATTGAGTCTACCGTCACAGTAAATGATCAAATCATCTTGTCAGTGGTCACTGTCACGTGCAGTCCAAATCTCTAATGAAACCGACGGCAGCAGTGTTAAAGCATGGGTGACCTTTGAGAGATGGCATACAAATGTGTGGGAGCGCAGAACAAAACAAACGGTATACAAAGCAACTGTTTTACAAACACTTTTGTATGCTGGGGAAACCTGGACGGTGAGCAGATTAAAGGTCAAGAACCTAAACCATTTTCGCACATGGTGCCGGAGGAAACTGATGAGGTTAAGATGGCAGGATAAGGTCCCAGACACAGGGGTTCTCCCACGGACACGCTTTCCATGCATCCAAATACGTCTCATGAAATGACAGTTGAATTAGGCGGATCACGTCGTCAGAACGTCAGAAGAAGTGTACATAAGAAAGTCGTTACGGTGAGCTGAAGGAGAGAAAGCTACCTCAGGATATTAAGAATAAACGCTTTAAAAAGCCATCAAATCATTCCTGAAACACATCAACAATGACTCTGAGACTTGGGAGGATCTCACACAGAAGATCTGCATTTGGTTGATACTTCATCCATACTGGAGCTACAGACTTTACACAAAGGAACATGGTAGAGGCGGTGCAGAAGCGGCAGCAGCGTCATTCTCATAAAAAAAAACAGCACTTCTTATATTGGTCAAGCAAACCTAAGTGGCATATCCTGCCAAGTCTGATACAGAAAAGAACAGTATAAAACGTTTAGTAATAAAAATATATCATATGTGGCATATGAGAATATAATATTGAAAGGCGACGTCACTAACATATGGAGATGCAAATCACATCCTATGTCAACACTTACAATCATAGCGATATTAAACATTCGGAAATTTGTGACAGCATTTGGGTACATGTAAATATTGTTCTCGTGGCGCACATTGCCTGTCATGGAGTGTACAAAAGTTATAGGAAATAGACAAAAGAAGAAGAAATATTATATTGTTGTGACTTATGAAAAATGTCCGCTCCCGCAGATAGCAGCATTTTTTATATTGTTCAGACAGTTCAGAGCACAAATTGATAAATCAACCACACACCTAATCACATAAATCAAACTAGCTAGTGATACTTTGGTCACCTTCGAACTCGAATAATTAACAATATCAGGTCGCCAAATCGATCAATGTTTTTGATGGGTTCTTGGTGACCTGAGCCACTTCCAGTACTAACATTAGCCAGATGAGTGATGCTATAAATGCGTGCCGTGGTGCACTGACACTTTGTTGAGTACTTATTTGTCATGTAAATTCTCCTCGAGCGTTGCTACGGGTCACCTCGAGAAAAGTGTGTATGTTCCGTCAGACGCCATATATGATATCAAACGTGCGTCTGTGGCCACTAGTTGGTTTAGGGATGCCATCCAAATTATAAGTTTAGGCTCATTGGTAACGGCGAACCATACTCGATAAATCAAAACTCCGCTGTTGAAATTTGAATTGATAAAATGTAGCAGGCGTTGCTAGATCTCTTGACGCGTTTATGACGTTTCCAATGGTATATCTTACATAATCAGGATGTTCATGTGCGTGTATTGATGAACTCATAGCAGGGTCAGTAGACCTTACACATTCGTCACTGTAACAGGTAAGCCCAAAAACTGTTTTAGTAAGTTTGCTTGTTTCGATTTAGAAACACTTGCCAAACGCGGGATCAGCTATATCTGCCAATTGCGCCATTGTTTATACATCATAGCTTTGTCCGATTCATTGCAAAGGAGAAAACAGTAACAACAAGAAACAACACAATAAATATCGTTTTGGGTTTAGGAGTAAATAGTACAAGACGTGCATGATGCATAGCTGAATTATAAGGAAGAGAGGAATACTATTATGTGGTGGTGTAAGCGAAGGAGAGAGACAACACGTTTTGCATAATATAATAACACCAGAGTAGTGGCTGGTATAATCATTGCTATCACCGTCATATAGCAGCACTGTTTACGTCCTTTGCATCAGGATGATATGCTCTATCTTTCATCGTTGGTCTATTTCTCTTCAGTTTTCTTCTTTGCCTCTTCAATCTCTTCATTCATTTCTCAACAACAGATTGGGTATATGTTGTTATGAATTGTTAAGTTCTACAACAAGTACTTAACCATTTAATCAATTTTCTCTTGTGTTGTATATAATCTTTACATTGCAGGTGGAAGATGTATACTTTGTTTATTTATGTGGTACCTTTGAATTATATTTTATTATTGGTTCATCAAACCGGTCATTACTGTCAATTGTTCTGAGCTCAGTTTGTACTCTCTTCGTATTGATTCTCTTTGTACAAGGATGGATACGAGCCGTTATTTAGACAGCATATCTAGTACCGTAGATAACGCCCGTTCGTCACGTCGTTTGCTCGACGGTCCTATTAAGGTGTCCTCCACTTTGTCAATTGAAAAAAGTATAATATGAATTGTGTTCGCCATATAGCACTAACGTCTTCCTCACAGCTTTACAGGTTGATATAGAAAGTGTCTGAAAAATATGTACAATGTCAACAGATCCGCCATAAAGCAAGAATCGTTGAGAAATCGTAAAATTGACAATTGTTTCTTCAGAATAAAAAAAAAAAACACAATATCACATGTCATTTACGTAACAAAAATGTTCCAAATCTTAAGGCAAAATTAATATTAGCGTCATCAGATTCTGACTTTCATGTCCTGCAAAGTGACTACTACTAGTTCATCACCAATTATTGTTTTTCTGGCATATAATTGATACTTCTGACATCGTAGAGGACACCCCAAAAACAATATATGTACATAGCTGAAAAGTAAACAATTTATATACATAGTGCTAAAGTTACCATTTTTGCGATGTCTCAACTGTTTACTGAATACAGTATAACCAATAAATTTGTAGAAACAAACTATATTCTGCTCAATGTAAACTTTAAGAATGTTATGTTTGCTGAAATAGAAATTTATGTCTATATTTTTCGGTCCTAGTCCTAGATGCTCTACGGTGTTGTATGTCTGTAATGAATGATATATTTATCTTTATTGTGGAAGGTACGAAATGACTGTAACACTTTTGTTTTTGTACTATCATAATAATCAAGCAACTGATTTTCCAACAGAGAAAATGAATCTAATGTGGAATCAATTAATTTGGAGTTAAAGTATTATGCCTATAAATGTCATGCGACTGGTACTGTACCTACACACACACATCTAAAATTTGACTATCATACTTTTTATGTTAGTCTTTGGAAAACCCTCAGTACAAGCAATTATGTCGGCAGGATCACGATCATAATCGAAAGGATAATTAAGAAAAAAGTGTCTCAGTCACGTTGATTTTCGTCAGATGTCCATCTGGTCGGAGAAGTCTTAAACTTGTAAATATATTGCATATTGAATAACTGACATGCACATTTGGTATAACTGGCTCCAGTTACCAACCCTTCAAAGCAAGGAGATGAATATAGTGTCAGTATTTATAGTATCTATATCTTTTTACATATTATTAGCAAAACTGTAGAAAAGCATATCGTAAATTAACATATACAGCTTTTTCTCAATTAATAATTTATTTACTCCGTGTCCATCATGGTTTCGTTCCAATTATTCACGCAAGACAGCATACATTGGTTTGATACATCACTGGTTAAAGAATATTGATGACGTGAAATTAGCTAGACCCCGTAAAGTTTTGGATACTACAGATACTAAAGATAAACGAGATGAGTTACCAACATGTTTTGTTTCAAATTCCGTATTGTTCATTCTGTGTCAGTAGTAGATTATAAGTTGTGAGATGGAAAGGTACCCCCTCTCTCTCATTTGAATGAAATTCCCATTCAAAAGCATAGGGAAACAGTTTGGGCTCATATTTTATTGCATACATTATGTTCAAAAACTTTGGTACATTTTTCTGTAATTCTGTAGAGCTGGCTCATCGTGCAATGCAATTGATGAAAGTGTTAGCATTTTAAAATCAAACTCAATGAAGATTATGCAGTGGACATATGGCGATATACTTAGCTTAAATTTAAATGAAAACTCAGGTACATCTTATCTGGTGAGCACAACCATCAGATAAATGTTCAGAATTATACCTCGATGCAAGCGGTGCGCAACCTAAACTTCTATATGTGCTACACGGTTTAGTGTCCTTACTGGATATACCATATCCTGGTGCAATAGGTTTAGAATTATGTTTATAAAATTATCTAAGGTAATAGGAGTTATAAAATGGGTTACATTAATCATTTCGGTCAATATGTTCTTACAATTATAGAATCCACATTCATTAAGAATGTAATATGTGAAGAAACTCAATAATTCTTGTTCCATTGAAAGATTTACTTGCTGCCAAAATAAGGAAGCCAAGGTAATTTTAAATGCTACAGATATTTTAACGTCTTCATTATCTCTTTCAATATTATTTGAAGGATGCCTATCAAGGATTATGTTAATATTAGAAACGCACTGTTAATGCTTCTAATAATTAAGCATCATGGTATCCTAATATTTTAAGCGTGCAAGGCATATATAAAGAACCCGTTCTGCATTATCTCCTGTCAATAATCCCCAAACTTAATGACACAAAGGAATTAAATAAATCACACATTTATATTCACTGCACATTTCAACATAAGTTATCGATCAACTGACTCATGCATAACATATGTCTAAGCCTGGTACTGTAAACTGTTGTGAGAATGTTGATTACATTAGCGCTTACAGGACTCACTGTACTAATTCATTTCCGATAGTACACCTATGCAAGCACCATGCTATTAAAGATTCAATAACTTTTAATTTATGCGTGCTCATCTTCAAAGCTATATTTATCGGTATAGATGTATCATGGATGACAGCTTCTGTGTAGAGAAAAGGATATGAGCAGCTGCATATTTTGGACCTACCTGTGTCTGTAACATGTGCTTTCAATTCCGCACCAAAGGGAGAGCTGTTAATTGCAGTAATGAGTGTTCCAAGCCCAAGACTGTTAAATGACTGAAATTCCATTGCTACGTATCCAGACTCGTACAAAAGTAACAAGAAAAGAATGAAGAGAACAAGCTATGTAAAATTTAAACAAAATAATGTATTTTCCTAGAAAACAGGAAATAATAAGAAAAAGGACTTACGGTTTACGAATCAAATGCAAAATTAATCCAGAATTAAAAAATATATGTCCTATCAATTAAACGTTCTAAGTGAATCACAGTTAGAATCCCGATGAAAATCCGAGATGGAAGGCGATGATGTCTTCGATGGTCTGCTTTGTCCTGATTCGTCAACAGTTCCTTGTTGAATCACCAAAAATAATATTCCAGTTTAGAATTTCTGAATAAATTTCGATAAACGTTTTTGTCCAAGAATTCTGATGAGCACTAGTATTTTCCAGGGTAAATAAGTTATTAATTCCAATAAATAGAAATTCAACTCAAACTGGTCACAACAAAACCACCTTTGAGCTTCAAAGGTTAAAAGCACAATTGGTTATTTCACTATGATAACATGAGTTATAAGCCCAATTAAAACACAAAACAGATTCCCGGATGGGGTCACGTTATCACCTCTTAGCAGAACAACGTAGAAATGGTACATGACTATTATCACGTACTTTATTATAGCCTAAGCTAAAATCAATTATTCCCACCCTGGAAATGAATAATATAAAAAGTTGTTTACTCCAAAACTGACATGGTTCTGAGTTTAGGTCAGTAAAATATACAATGTTTCAAACTATTGGTTGTTTATCAGGCCAAACAGAATTGAATTGAATTTCTAAAAAAAAAAAAAATCCAGTACACAAAATTATTATTACAATAACATGTAATGGAATACAAAAAAATTAAAACTAACAAACAAGTAATTAATTTACATATGCATAACACCATTAATAAAACAATGCCACTATTTTGTCAGTTACAATTAGAATAAGCTCTCAAACGATTCTGTTTACTAAAATCTATATTTCATTATCAACCAACCCTGGTCAGCCAAACCCATACTCACTCTATTTCATCTTCAACAATTTCCAGACCGGCTCCCATTTTTCAATACAATAAGTAGCGTGTGTTCTACACTGCAAAATAATTATATGGCTTGTGTGTACTATACACTAATGGTACACTATTATAGGGAAACAGCTTGTACAAAAGATGCATAATGCAATACTAAATAAAGAGGACTTGTATCTTAACAATATATTGTACGAATTGGAAGGTGCACAACGGTCATATTACTCTGGTGGAACTATATTCGGTATTCGTATACCCAACAACTACGGTGTGTTTCCAAAATTTTAGGATGGAATAATTTTAATTATCTAGCCTTCACCAGACATTTATATAAAAAATATTGCTTATGCGCAAACGCTGACTCACTTGGTTAGACTACGAAATATATGAACATATGAATTTTGAACTTGATATGGATTTTTCTCTGATACTACGTTATCCCCTAGGAATTACCCATTAGTTACAAAGCGTCTTTGCATTGTGTTTTTACATTAATTCAGACGCAAACAAAACAATTAGGGTTTACAACAGCTTTTGTTACAGTGAAGGAGATTCTTGTTAAAACTACTGAATTTGTTCCTTATTAATATATTTTATATATTTGAGAAAACATACTAACGATAAAGTAATCTAGGATTTTATTTTTGACTTCGGAGTCCAATTTCAATTTGTATACTTCTAGACATAGTTTCATGGCTAGGGCACATGACAGCATTGAGTGGTGTCATTATGAATGGATGAGTTTCCTAACATACAGTACTCAACTTAGCTTATCTAAGATGCTTTGAGGGTATTATATGTGTCACATCTAAGCTTTCATTCTCGCTTCTGTATACTTAACTCGTTATGGAAATCGCTCGTGTTTTATGTGTTGCTCTCTAAACATCCTGCCCAGTGGTATAATAATGGAGTTTAAAATACTTAACTTAGATAACTTTTAAAACTGCATACAGCATTATTCATCCCAGCTTTCCTAGAATATTTAACACCCAGAGTTCGTAAGTTTTTCTTTCATCTTGAAGCGTTTATCATGCGATCATTTGTTTTGCAAATGACATCGGAGCTATATCAACATAAATATGATTCATTTGAAAGTTATATATATCGTTTAAATATTAAGATATAAAGTGTCATATCATCCAAGTGTCTTATTGTGTTGAGGTGGAATACAGAGTTGCGGATTTGAATCCTACCAGACCAACAGGGTACAAATTATGAGCAAATCACATCACTACCATTGCTTTGACACTCAATAGTCTTTTATTTCTTGATGGTGCTCTTGAATACAAATCGATGATATCAGCATGTATCGTTAGACTGTATTATATATCACCACCCGAATAGCTCTTGCATATAATCGAGGATATAATGTAATTCTAATGCAATGAATAATTAAACAGGTACTCATTGACAGCAGCTTAAATGTACATGGCGTTTCGCAAAACTATGTTCCAGGGTCTTCGCAAACTGATGAAAAATGAAGTAGACCAGGTTTCTTACCATATACTCACTAGTTTTCGAATGTATGGACAGTCAAATTTCAGTGCAACTGAATTCTGCAAGAGCGGTTTATTTTCAAATCACAAGATATATCATGCATGACAAATGTTTTGGATAAAAAAAGTCATTTGTTTCGCTTGTTAAAAGTAATATCCTTTTAAGTGGGGCCAGGAACGACACAGGATCAATAATTGAACATTTTGATAAATGTTGGGTCGCTGTTTATTTCATTTAAATCATGTTACCTAAGTAAGACTTATATTCAAATCGGATTTCTGTGATAATTCCAGACATCTAAATGAGACAAACTTTTTGTGGAGATCACCTATATAGCTCAGTGTTTTAGTAAAACAATTAAGTGTACCAATTAACCATGCCATAGCCCTCTGAAAGAAACATGAGGTTTTCTAATTAATGAAAACTGAGTAGTGTTTGTATGCCAACGATACAAAAATATATGTTCGAATGTTAGAATTTGGAATAAAATTGTATGCAAGACAAATAAGTATTGTGTTCTTGCAATGATAAATACTCTCACACTGTTTTTAAATTAGGGATAACAGTCAATGCATTTGTTAGTTATGCAAGATTTACATTTCGTGTAATTGTCGATGATTAGTTATCTTTTGACCTAATTCGAAATAACTTTGCGGCATACGTAAATGTTATATGTCTTGCTGACAAATGTTTTTCTTGTGCTGCATTAACCTACCGTAAAGTCTAAGAAAGACATGGTTTCGCATTTAAATATGTCTATCATTTGAATATTACGTACCACTTTGGTTTCCTTTTTGATAATGTCATAAATATTTACGATATTTACACGGTACGCTGCATTTGTCCTTAAATTTCACTTTAAAACTAATATAATATCATTCCTCCCACTTGAGGAAAAATGGTAATTCTCTCACTTTCATTCTTGGTCTTCATTTATAAGAAGATATCATTTAGTTACAGGAAATTAATGTAATCCCTTGAAAACAATCATTTTCTGCCACTTTATTAAAATTTTACCACCTCATTTATTAATTAGATTAGGAAAACAAGTATATGTATTTTATTTATATGTTATTGACAAACATTTTGTTGCATACCATACTGCCATATCCTCTACAACTGCCCCAAATCCTCCGGTTAGATGAAATGCTAATGAAGGATATGAAGGTAAATGTAACTCTTACCCGTATCCTGCTCAGGGATATAATTGTTGAGCCACTGTATACATTTTGTCTGTGGCTATATGGACTGGGGTTAAAACATTAATGGCTGCGAGCATAACAATCCGTTTCGTAAGCAAACGTTCGTGTTTAAAGCATAACTGGATATTTTTTCAACAATATATGGATATCATTGTAAATGTGCTAGTACGTTTGACATCTTTGCTCCTCCACATATATAAAAATGTTGCTCATTGATGGGTTTTATATGACGCCGAGCGTTGATAATTAAGACATTCCATCAGTTATCTTTATCTTGCATTCTGAATCCACATTTGAATTCCATATGGAAACAAAGCAGCGCTATATTGGGGTGTTATCCATACAATACACTCTAAATGAATATTTCACATGGAACATAGAGAAAGAGACAGAAAGAGAGACAGACAGACAGACAGACAGACAGAGGCAGAGATACAGAGTGAGTCGGAGCTGTATTGCCATGTTGTTCGGTATATCATATAAGCACATACTGTTTGGATATATCTTTTAATATACAAATGCATTGTTGAGAATCCAGATAACGCAAACACAAATGTTGTGTAATGAATTGATATTATTGTTAACTTGGCAAAAGTGACTAGTGTTGATATATACAGTCCGATACCTTCCGTATTCAATTTTACCAAACAAAGAGTCTTTATAACGTTACTAGTCTATGCTCTTAAAATAAGTAACAGAAAAGAGTGAAGACAACAAGCTTTGTAAAATTTAACGAATAATTTATTTCCCTAGAATACAAAGGGAAAAATGAGAAAAAAAAGAACTTACTGTATTAGGAATTACATCCAAAATAATCCAAGACATGAAGACACCAGTCCTAATAATAAATATTCCTGAATAATACTCAGTTCAAGTACCGAAGAGATCCAAAATTAAAGGCGATGACGTGTCCGTTATGGCCTTCGAAGTCCTGATGTGTCAACAGTCTCTTGCTGAATCACAGAAATATTATTCCAGGTTTGAATTCAGTATAAATTCCAACGAATATCTGTATCCATGAATTTTGTCAAGTAATTAATCTAACGACGCCTTAACCGTTAATAAGTCCTTTGCTAGATTAATACATTGAGAACAGAAACCTACCTGGTCTGTGTTGTTAATAACTACAACGGTAGCTGTGACTGCTTTCCTTGTTTCGTATTTTGTTTATTTTGGTCTAGTCAAATACCATGTTTGTGTATGTAAAAGAAGATGGGTGTGCCGAAATAAAGGGCTTCAAAGATTTTCTGAAATAATGCTATAATTTGGAATAATATATTGCAATTAAATCTAAAAAGAAAGGAACATTTATAATGATTTGGTAACATTGGGAGCATATATAATAATTTGTTCCATCACAATTATATCAACACAATTTAATGCAAAATGAAACCCATGTTCAATCCTAGTCGCATGATTCACCACTTATTCTATTCAACAGTGGATGCAATACAATAAGATTTGAGACTTTCATATTTTTATGCTTACAATCCTCAGCAACAGATTAGATGGAAAGTACGGGCTTGTGTCCTTCGTTCTAGGTGTCTATATCCCACCTACTGAAATAAGGATTGGTTGGTAGGTTGACTGAATTTTAACGGCGCACCAGCAATGTTAGGCTATTTAGCGCCATACAAAAGGTTATATGTTTGATCTTTTAAAATTGGTAAAAGGTTTCGTATCGACCAGCGATACAAAAGCAAGCAGTTGAAAGTAAAACGATAATATGGTAATGGTGATAAACAAATAAATCTTCCCGATCAACGGGGAATGTAAACGGTGTATGATAACGAAGGCAGATGAAAGGTAATTTAAATTTAGCGCCGGTATATATAGCACATAAAACTGCTCAAGGTGATAGCATAAAAGCTATAGATTATGATAAATGTTTACTTCCTTCAGGAAATCTATAATACAAGGCACGCTCACCGTATCAAAGAGTTCCCTAATGTCATGCACATTGTAATATTGATCACGTGTAGATTGGAGGTCAAAACAGTCCAACATAAAGTGCTTAAAGGTGAATGGTTCATTGCAAGAAATGCACTCTGGTGGGTCTTCTCCTTTTAGTATGTGGGGGTGGGTTAGATAAGTATGACCAATTCGAATTTCTGCAATGACTACCTCCTCCCTACGGACGCCTCTGTAAGAAGATGTCCATTCTCCTACAAAAATTGGCTTGATGGCATGAAGTTTGTTATTCACGGCATCATTCCATGATGCCTGCCATTTCTGACGTACAGATTCTTTGATACTAGGTTTGAAATCAGTATACGGTATTTTAAAATCAGATGGTTCTAGTGATAGGGCCATTTTAGCAGCGCGGTCTGCTTTTTCATTACCTTTAAAGCCAATATGGCTGGGTAACCAACAGTACACTATATTGTGGGAGGTACTCAGTTTTGTATGTTTGAGGAGAATATTGGCTAATAATGGTTTTCCAGTTTTCTATTCTGTAGTGACTGAAGTACTGATAGTGAGTCGGAGAAGATGAAATTATTTAAAATACGTTTGTTTTCAATATATTGCAAGGTAAGTTCTATTGCTCTAATTTCGGGTGAAAAAATTGATGTGCCATTTGGCATACGAACTTTTGTTGTGTGTTTGCTACTAACGAAGGCTGCAGCAGCCTTTTCCTCATCTTTTGATCCATCTGTTTAAATTCTCGCGCAGTTTTCAAATTGGGTGAGGAGTTCATGATAAGAGTTGTGGAAGATGGAAGGGTTTGTCTCCGATTTTTTTCCATCGTGTAACGCAGAAAGTACTTTTGGTTGTTGAAGTAGCCAGGGGGGTGTTTCGGACACGGACGTTTTAATAATTTTTGAAAGATCAAATTTGGAACTGTCAAGGCTGGATGATAGTCTAATGCCAAAGGCTGGTATGGATTTTGGTTTATTCTCGTATAAAGGTTTGTATTTGGGTTCAAATACAACCGAAAAAGCGGGGTTCAGAGGGTATAATCTTAATTTGAGAGCATATTGTGCGGAAAGCATTTCTCTACAATATGATAAAGGTGGTTCGTTCGCTTCAACGAGAAGGCTTTCACACGGCTCCCAGAGCGAGTCTTATTCCTTGACGATGAATTGGGTCAAGCATCTTCAAATAGGACTTACTAGTTGAACCATAAACAACGCAACCATGGTCTAGTTTGGATAAACGCTCTATATAAACTGAGAAGGACTTTTCTATCGGCACCTCAGTCAGTGCGCGCTACTAATTTAAGTAGATCTAGTTATTTCAAGCATTTAGATTTCAGGTGCTTTAGGTGTGGAATAAAAGTCAGTCTTCTGTCGAAGATAATACCAAAACCCTTTGTTTCCTCAAAACTGGAATAGGTGTTCCGTCCAGCGTGAGTATAGGTTCTTCAAGATGTTTTCGTAACTTACAGAAATGCATACATGCTGTTTTTGATTTCGATAATTTGAAACCGTTCGTAGAGGCCCAATTTTGAATCTTGCTGATATTCTGCTGTAGTTGTCTTTCAATTGTATGCATATGCTTTGATCGATAGCATATAAGAAAGTTCTCAGCGTATAATGAGCAATCTACACCAGAAGCCAAACATTTGGTTATGCTATTGATTTTGATATTGAAAAGCGTCACAGATAAAACTCTGCCCTGAGGCACACCAATCTCTTGCTCGTGTATGTCAGACAGGGTGGAATTCTTTCTCTGAGAGAACGTTTGATATGAAAGAGTGCAGACAGCCTTTTAGACCTAGATCGTGTAGGCCATTAAGTATCCCGTACTTCCATGTTGTGTCATAGGCCTTTTCCAAGTAAAAGAAAACCGCTACTAAATGTTCCTTCTTGATAAAACTATCGCGAATAAATGTTTTCAGTCTAACCAGATGATCATTGGTGCTACGAAGATACCGAAAGCCACTTTGGAATGGAGATATTAAGTTGTTTGTTTCCAAATACCGTACAAGCCGAGAATTGATCATTCGTTCCATTGTTGTGCAGACGCAGCTCGTCAGTGCTATGGGTTTATAGTTGGTGGTATCTACGCTATCTTTGCCTGGTTTTGGAATTGGTATTACTGTTGCTTCTTTCCAAATTTTTGGTACATTACCAGTAATCCATAAATCATTAAAAATTTCCAGAAGAACTGTTAAGGATGGTTCTGGGAGGTGTTTCAAAAACTGGTAATGTATATCGTCAGGCTCAGCGGATGTATCATGGGCCTTATTCAAAGCTTCCATAAGCTCCCACAATAAAAACGGTTGATTATAACTTTCCGAGTTACTCGATATGAATTTCAACCATGTCTTTTCTTTTTGAGCTTTTAGTCTTCGGAAAGCATCTGAATAATTTGAAGATGAGGAGTTTTTAGAGAAACAATCAGCAATAATATTAACTATGTCATGTCTGGAATTGAAATTGTTGCCATTTAGTTTCAGTTGTCAGAAAGAATTGCGTTTTCTCTTTCCATTTATTTTGCGGATCGTGTCCCAAACTTTCTTGATAGAGGAACGAGAATTTAAAGTTGAAACATACTTTTTCCTTGATGCTCTTTTACTTTCTTTTATCGTGCGGCGCGTTTTGGCCTGAACAATACGGTAGTTTGTTAAATTTTCGGGCGTTGGTCGATTATTAAATTTTCTTAGTGCCTCTCGGAGTCGTCTAATGGCTTCTTTACATTCTTTGGTGAACCACGGTTTTGGGGTACTTTTACAGTTCGGTGAGGACTAGGAATGTATTCCTCAGCAGTCTCAATTAAGACAGAAATAAAATGTCGAATAGGGTCATTGTTGTTTAGAACAGTATCCCTGTTGAGCCTAGCTGTACAAAGTGTTTCAAACTTGGTCCAGTCGGCCTTCTTTAAATTCCATTGTGTTATTGCGTCATCAGTTGTAGAGTTAATATTTTCAAGGGAGATTGGAAGTGATCACTGCTGTGAAGGTTATCAGCGACCTTCCAATTATAATCCAAATGCAGCGAAGGAGAACAAATTGTCAGATCGATACACGTGAATGTACCCGTTCCTGGGTGTAAGTATGTCGGTGATTTGGTGTTATACAGACACAAGTCGTTTCTAGTAATGAAATCGTCAACTTTTTTGCACCTGTCGCTTATGTAATTTGAAACCCATAAATATTATGGGCATTAAAATCCCCAAGTAGAACGAATGGAGTTGGCAGTTGTTTAACAATTTTGTCTAAGTCATTTGGTACTAGGTTGGTGTTTGGTGGTATATATAAATAGAACGAAAGGAAATCACTCGATGAAGTGTGACGCATACAGCAACGGCTTGTAAATTTGTGTTTAAAGGAATGACGCTATGAGGAGCCCTATTGTTTACAACAATGGAAACTCCTCCTGAGGCCCTGTCACTAGTTTTTGAGTAGGTGTTAAAACAAAGAAGTAGCTTTTATGTGTGATGTTGTCTGATTCTTTTAAGAATGTTTCGTGCAGGCATATTACTGCAGGATCATGTTCGTTTAAAAGCAGAAGAATCTCATTGTAGTTGCTTTTGAGTCCTCAGCAATTCCATTGTATGATGATGTTCTTCATTTTCAATCTTTTAAATCTGAGTCGATGTAACTAGGTTAGACCTTTAGCGGGTAAATATTTGGGTTTATTTCTCTGGAGGAAGAACGGGATTAATTTTTTTAGTTGTAGATCTGGAGTCACCTTGAGGACATGGAAGAGTTTCTTCTGCATCCATATCCTCAAAGTCTCTAAACGTGTTGTGCAGTTTTTTTGGGTCATCAGACCCCTTTTGCTGCCATTTGTTTGCGACTTTTTATTTTTGGTGATTTTGGCGGTGGAGTGTTGTTGGAAGATGTTTGAGTCGATATTGAGTTTTTTAGAGGTTGATAGTGTGGGATATTTGAGCTGGAAGTGGATTCAAGTGGGCTTGTTTGGGTTTGGGAGTCCTTCGTTGTTTTTGGATTGTTTTTCACCACAGTTGAGAAGACCGGGCCGGGGAAGGAAGTTTTAGCTTCAACAAGTTTTCTGGCCTCTGGAAAGGGAATGTTGGAGGTGTACTTAACCCGCTGTATTTCCTTCTCTTGTTTCCAGGTGTCACAATCCTTTGAATTAGCATGGTGCTCCTTTCCACAGTTGACACAATGTGGAGTGGCTCTGCACTCGGATTCCCGATGAGAAGGGTCACCGCATCGTCCCCATACTTGGCTTTTCGAGCATCGGTCTTTGTGATGGCCGTATTTTTGACATCTGAAGCATCGAAGGGGATTTGTTATATATATATTTCAACCTTGACCTGTAAACATCCAACTTTGACAACTTTAGGTACTGTTGGTTTGTTGAAGGCGAGTATAATGGTGTTGGTTTCCTGCAGATTGTTGTTACGTTTGATACGAATTCTGCAGACTGCAGTCACACCTTCATTTTTCATCCCTTCGATGATTTCATTGTCGCTGACTCCAGCCAGGTCACGGCAACTAATGACGACCTTTGACGTGTTACGTGATGCGTGTGCGAAATAACTTACTGGTATCTCATGAAAGGTCTTAATTTTCTGGATGTTCTCAGCATGTGCTTTACGTTCGCACTCCACAAGCAGACCACCTGCTTTAAGTTTTTTAATACTTTTGGGTTTGGCTACTAATCCAAGAATAGTCTTTTCAACTATAAATGGCGATAGTGCGGCAAGTGGTTTAGATTCATCTATGGATTGGATGACCATGAAGCAGACATCATACGAGAGCCAACTTATAATCACAATCCATCATCTAGCTTCATCATCATGAAGCGAGGAAACGATTCCACGCCACATGGTTCATCGTCAGAGTAGGACACAGGTTTTGTTCTCTTGAGTTGACTTTTTGTTTGATTTTCCATTTTTGTTTGTTTGTTATTTCGTCACCCGTGCTCCCCACCCGCCACGGAGTCCAACAAGGGGACACTTTCCAAGTGCCAGGGATACACAGGTGGTATACTCAGTAGGTGAGAATAGCTCCTGATTGACCCGTTAAGCCACTGCCTTCTAGGAAGTTTTCTAAGACTTGGGAAAGGGAAAGTTAAAGGGATAGACTGTATGTGCGACGGTGGTATCAAGAGAGATACAAGGAGAAAGAGAACGGAAGTGAGCAAGTATATAAAGACTTCCTAGGGCTAGGCGTGACCAGCCGATTTGTCGAGATCGGGCCCATCCCGACCACCTGTCTAGAAAGAAGTAGAGACCAAAGTAGTGTATTGCATCGGGAAGCCTCTGCTCAACTATCAGGATCCTTTCCTCCCCCGAGACGGGTCGCAACCCTCGGCAAAGAGGTTGCCTCTACTTAGTCGCCTCTTACGACACGTAGCGAGGCACGTCGAGCCTATTCTACAACCCGGACCCGCAGGGGGGCTGAAATAAGGAAATGTATGGACTCGACAAAATATCTTTTCGCCTACCCATAGAATCAAGATACTAGTCCGACAGCGATGAAATAAAGGTTCATGAATACACTCGCAGCATACACGATGCGCTGCAGAAAAAGAATACGAAAGAGAGTTTCTTGACAAAATTCTAAGTCGTGAAATATTAAAAAGGCGCTATGGTTCTGATTCTTTGTAATACTCTGGCCATTCAGTAATATCTCCGATTCGTTTTCTTACATTTGCAACACTCATGATCGAACAACGTTACCTGAGCATAAGTATGGTATCCTCTTTTGCCTGGTCACACCTGTTTCTCTCTATTGTTTATACGAAAATGCTGC